>JAGDQP010012104.1:0-51162 GCA_022664845.1 Lepisma saccharinum
AAGTTAAAAGAATGGGAGCCGCGTACTGGCTCAAGAAAGGAAACGAAGAGAAGATCATAGACATTCTTCACCAAACAGCAGGAAGTAGAAGAGAAATCCAAGAAATACTGACCAGTGCGTGGCAAACATTCTGGGAGCAATCATCGAAGGCAAGAAGACTTTTCAGCATTTTCCCGGACGTGGCTGAGAGGACAGAGATGCATCTGGAGATAGAAGGAGGGTTGCTCCATTTCGTCACCGGTCATGGCCCTTATAGACAGAGACTGAAAGACCTAAACTTAGTTGAGGACAATATGTGCCGCGCCTGTGGAGTGGTTGCGTCTCCAGATCACGTTGTCCTTAGATGCCGGGAGACAGAAGAGCTAGTCAGAGAACAAAGAGCCCTCCTGGGGGAGAGACCCGTCACAGAGGTACTGAGAACTCCAGAACTGGTGGCGGTCCTCCGGGAGACGGCGAATAAAGTTTCATTATTCTACAAGAGAAGGTTCTTGGCCGGGAGGCGCGCCTCGGGGCGCGGCGCGATGTAGTGAGATCCCAACAGTATGAAAGTATACAGTCATTACCGGAGTCAACAGCGTAATGTCTGCGCGCGCGAGCGGGTCTCCCGCGACAACCGCGGCATCCGCGTTTACAAACAAATATTCCAACAAATAAACGAACAAAAACAAATAAGTACCATAGTAAAAGTGCAGAAATTTTGAAACAACGTTTATCTAATATAACGGTACAAATTAAGAATAAAACAACGAAAATCTATATAAACAAGACTAACCATAAGTTAGTGTTAGTGTGATGTTGCTGGAACTCCAGCAATACGGAGTGCATTGCCGGAATACCGGTGAGAGACACTCATATACAGTGTGAAAGTGCGCGTGAGTGGTGGAGGGAACCGGGATGAGTGTTGTTATTATTACTTAGTGGAAATAAATATAAGTCGATAAACTGACTGAAGGCTGCGGAAACCGCAACCAACGGTTGAATGATATATTCTACCCATGAGTGAATGAGTGATGGATGAGTGTGGTATAGTGACTAACGAATGAAGAGAAGAGGAAAAAGTGTTGCAGAACCAGTGAGTGATGCAGGACTAACAATGAAGAAGAAGATCAGCTTCTCTTCTTACCTAGAGGAACATAACAAGAAGAGATCGAGCAAGGAGAAGACTGGAAGGCCATCCCTGTGACGGGACAACAACTGTAATCCAGAAAGAAGAACCCAACTCCAAGGAAGCAACAATTAATCTTTCTTAATCTCGTTACAGGGAGATGCTGAAAAGAAGAAGAAGCCCTGCTCAAGCTATGTGTTGTGTTGTCCTGTATTTGCCCTGTGTCGTCTTATCTGTATTGTATGTGTTTTTTCTATAAAATAAAGTATATAATAGTAGGTAGGGATCCCCCATGCAAATGTTCTAACAACTAGGAACATAGACCAGGAGAACATTCTGGACGCCTGGTCAAAAGTCCGTCCCGCAACACCAACTGTCTTGAACAGGTGGAACGCAGGAGATCCTTGGAATGCCGGAACTCCGGCAATCCAACAATCTCTAGGGACAAGCCTGCCCCAAGCTGAGAAGTACTAAGACGTACGTGCTGCACGACCCAGAAAGTGCACGACTTAACTTGTGCAAAGCATGCAAAGAGGCAGGGGTGGTAAGGCGGGCCCCCTAAATAAATAAAAAATATGTCTGGAGAAATAAGTCCAGTACAAAGACTAAGTACTTTAGTTCAACCACCGCCCGTTGAATCTATAGCTGCCTGCCCATTCGCTTCAAAAAGCATTGTCTGCCGCGTAAACATTTGCTTCCTAATTCCGACGCTAGAGGCAGCACAATACATTCATTTTAGTCAGGAACTCTTTGAGTATTGGTATAGGGAAAACTTAATATTTCGAAGAGTTTTAGGAAAAGAATGGTGTACAATTGTAGCGTACCATTTTGTAAGGCAGAAAAAGGAAAGTTGGAATACAGTGGAGTATCATTTCACGAAATATCGGCAGACAATGAACAACATAAAAAGTGGTTACGTGTTATATCCAGAGAAGGTGAGAAGAAAGGAAGCCAGTGAATTCTTTCCGATCATTCTATTATTACACGAATATAGGGAAAAAGCATATAAGTGGCGACAGTGTAACCGCCATGCTGTTACCAAGCAATTTTAATAATTATTCTTTTTAATATTTTTAATGAATTTTTTTTTTGCAAGCGTAATTTGTGACAATTTCTCTATGTAGTATTCAGGTAAAAACACAATCGCAATTTTTGGCTTGTAAAAGTGTATGTGAAACATCGGTTTGTTTTACCATCATTCTGCTAATGTGCTGACTCAAAGAAGTGCGTCTCACCACCACTCTTTTTGCGTTCTTTTTTTTTTTTTTTACGAAGAGACAGAATCACCTTTGTCAATATATGGGTCACTCTTTTTTTTACTCAGCAATAGAGTAATACCATATTGAACCATATGTCAGCACTCACTTAAGTTCATTTTATGTTATAGTTTCATCCTATATTTATATTTCGATGACCCATATGAACCTAAATTGTAAATGTTAATGTCCATTTTTTTTCACATTATTCTTTATGTGGGAAGAAAAAAAGAAGCTACTTACGACTCAAACGACAATTTCTTTCTTTCTCTCTTCCCACAGTAGTAGACATCTGGTTATGATTCATTTGAGTTTCTACACAAAATTTTGCTGTCTTCGTTCTATGCAATTTATAGTATTCTAAACCTAATAATCGTAGCGTTAAGGTCGATTTTACCATGTTATCTTATGTTTATTTATGTCTTTATAACCCACATAAGATCAGGATGTAAGAACCAATATTAATAAAATTATAAGTCAACCTTTATAGTTATCAGTTACCTTATTTGGGCATGTACCGAAGAACAGATCACGTGATCATGTGTGAGTCAAAAAAGGCTAACAAGCTTTGTACGTTAGTCGGTCATGGAAGGTTTAGGAGTCAACCACGCGAGTTAGTTGTTTCTGTATATGCGCTATTTTTCATTAACCGTTGTAGCAAACCAAAGTTTTTCTCTTAAGTGATAGATTAATACTTGGTGCTATAAAAGCTAGAAAAAAAGGTTTCCGAGAACAATTGTGAGTTATTCGGGAAAATGGCAAAATGAACATTAAAATTGTGCGTGTTCTTACCTCACATTAGCATAAATTTCTTTAGAAGTACAAAGAAAAAGGGAACAGCTCGTGTTATACAAATAGAAGGGATAATTATAATACATTTGTTTAACTGTTAATCGACGAACAGTATGTAACGTTGTGGTGTTCCATCTTCCTAATTTCCTTAAAGTCAAAAAGGGAAAATGTCATTTTTAAATGACATAGTGACATGTTTGTTTTTACACTTTCAACATAGCATACAGTGTATACTAATTTTGTTAATCTACACCGACCAAGTTTAACGAAAAGTGAATTTTAAAAGACCATACTGAGTGAACAGTGCTTACATCCAAGTCGACAAGTGCTTGCTCGAGGACGTCATCTTATTTGGACTGGACTGTCTCTCCCAATGCTACGTGTTTTCTTCATCACCGCCCCTTCCCTCTCACTTACCATCAACAGTGATTGAACTCTTGGATTATCGTCAAAATAAACAGTGAGTATTGGAAACTTTAAAAAGAGCTCTTAGTGTAGCAATTTTTGAGATCTCTAGCCAATCATTTTATTTCTATTTATTTTTTTCTGGCTTCATATATCATTAATCTTCTCTGAAAAATATATGTAATTATATTGTTTTCTTGCTACCTTCTGATAAATATATATATATATAATTATATAGTATTTCAAAAATACAAAATTTGGGTTTTTATTTGTATTCAAAACTGAAGATAATTTATTTCTTGTATGATAGCACATTATTAGTAACGTGTCAATTAACCCTGCACAAAAATCCATTTGTATTATTATTCGAAACCTTGTCACCAATATTCTCATATCAAATGTAAACGTTGATATAAAAAACTACGCGTATTTGAGATAAAATTAAGATATATGTGTGCAGTAACAGTATATCTGGGTTTCATTTTTATTTCCGCAAATATATTGGTTACAACAGGCTACACACGATTTCTCGTTGATTGGACAGGCACCTATAGATGCAGCGGGCGGTGAGTTCAACCTTCGGAAAATTATAACTGCTAAGTTAATTCAAATTCTGAAATCTTCTGTACTCGCTCAATAAAGCTGAAGATTCCGTCAATTCTAAACACTGGGACCCTGTAGAAGTGCACATTTTCACAGCGCTGACGTCACAATTGTATGACTGCCACGAACTCTTCTTTATGGTGATCTGTTTTGTTTACTTGGAAATCACTGAGGCAAGAGAGCAACTTAAAAATATGTGACTACGAAGAGTGTCTTTCAGTGTTGGTAACTGAAAAAAAAAAGATCGCTAGTGACAAAGTCATTTAAGTTCTGAGCATTAGGACCCACTTCATAGTTGTCGGAAAGGAAGTACCGATTGAGACCCACTTGAATATTTCTCTGAACAATAAGCGACGATTACCTCAAAGAAAAGGGGTAAACATTTGGAAACACGCTGTATGAAAGTCATCCCCAATAGCAGAGTAAGCTATCTTTATGACTTGCTTATCAAGTCACAACCACGACACTAGCGGCCACAAATATTAACGGAACACTTTCTACGTTCACCTTGAATCAAACAGGCAGTTTCAAGTCAACTTGATACAGTCAATTTCAAACTTAAATCAAGCTTATTACGTCAATCAACTACACAAGGAAAAATCAACTTGAAATCAAGCCTGTCATAAGCTTACCTATAATATGCGATATTTCTTTTCCAAGTGGTATAGAAAACAGTATTGGTTAGTTGATCTTTAATTTTAAAAAAATAATAGCCATGATATTAAAACAGTAATGTACGTTTCACATATAGATACTAAACTTAAAAAATGACGTACTTTATAGTCTTATATATACGAGTACAGGAAACAGCCTAATACAACTTGCAATATTCATTTAGCTTTAAAGAATTCATCAATGCAGTAACTTCATTAAAAAAGTGTTCTCTCATCGAAGAGGGATCTACAGGTATGCTAGGTTAATATAACAAGGTAAACATGATGGGAGAGAACGGTGAAAAAATTTTGTTGGTTTTCGTTTGGAGAATTAAATTAGTAATAGAGGTCAGCTATATTGATTTAGAGGTGATCTGAAGCAAACGTTAAAATAAAAATTAAAATCGATAATGAGAAAAAAAAAATTGCTGAAACTCACTTCCTGCACCCACTCAAACTCACCTATGTAGCCTACATTTATGGAAACACATTTTTCAGTAGAACACTGACCAAACTAAATCCTAAAGGTAGTAGTAATCTTCTAATGTAGTGGTTTTAATAGTAATGTAATCTAAGTGTTTGGTGTTTGGTTCGATGAAAGTATAGTACTTGGAGAAATAACTTTACATATAATTGAAAATTTCTACAGTAAAATAATTAAGAAATTTTGTTTGTCTAGGACGCTGATTTCAGCAGTTAATAATTGAAACGTAAGGTAATCATGCGATCGTTATTAACCGTAATACAGCGCAAATATTAGACAAAAGGGCCTAGCGGGGTAAGATGGTGAAAAGTGCCTTGGAAGGAATCGTGGTAAAAAAAAATACAACCATGTTCAGCACCAAATTTCAGCTCAAAAGGTGCTAACCTAACTTCAAAATAAAAAAAAGTGTGTTGTTTGGTAGTTTAGGTGGTAGTTTACCTACGATGACCTTCTTTTTAGCTAGATTTCGAAGAAAATATACCTATTGAGATCGGTACGATATGAAAGTGTATATATATATATATATATATATATATATATATATATATATATTTTAACACGCTAGCGGCCATAATTTTGAAGATATTTGAACCAAATTTTTATATGTTGTTTCTAGGCTTAATAGCTCGGTTAAGTTCGTTAATGAGCAAAATCGGTCGCCATCTTGGATCCAAAATGGCCGCCGAACCCATTGTTGTATAGAATACACAGCCTAAACCGCTGGGGCTATTGAAATCAAATTTGGCATAAAGGTACATCATTTTTTGATTATGAAAATGTTACCTAATGAGTTCAAAGACGCCATCTTGGATCCAAAATGGCGGACCTAAAAATCCATTATCCACACCGTTTGAGCTAGAGATACGAAATTTGGCATAAAGGTGCATTATGACGAGTAGCTTAGGGAAATATCACAACATTTGGGAAAAGTCGCCATCTTGGATCCAAAATGACCGCCCAAAATCCCATTTTGCACAGTTTGAGCTGGATAAATGAAATTTTACTTGAAGTTGTACTATCACAAGTAGGTCACGACAAAATAAGAAAACTTTCAAAAAGTCGTCAACTTGGATCCAAAATGGCAACCCCAAAAACCCAATTTCCAAATCATTGAAGGTAGAGAAACGAAATTTTCAATCAAGGTGTATGACCAAGAGTAGGTTACAATAAATGGGGCCAATCTTCCCTTTGGGGGCGCAGCCAACCGTGGGAGGGTGAAGATGTACTCCGTGGTGGTGTAGTGCTGCAGGGAGATTTTGGTTAAGATAAAGGAGGCGCATCCTCTCAAAAGCACTGAAGTTGGGGGGCGAGCCCCGGCTCCCAGCGAAACTTCGAAATCTACCTCAGCCTGTAGGCCTACCGAAAGGGATTTTTTTTAAATTGAAGATTTGTTTCAGGCTCTACAAAATATAGTAGTTGTTTCATTTATGTTGGCGCAAAAGTCAAATTTATAGAGAGGTTAAAAAATTTGAAAATGGAATTTAAAAACAAAACTAAGACAACAGTTGGCTCGAAAAAAATATGTTATGTATTTTTAGTGATTCTAAAACTATGATTTTTTAAATTTTTTTTAAAGTGGTAGAACAGAAAAATAAGACAAGTAACACTGTAAATTCAAATTCGAAATCGCTGTTTGCCATGTTGACTTCCTGAAGGACTGGTAAAGACGTCGGATTCTTGAGGGAAAGGATCCGGCCGGGACAACATTTTTTCTTCTTTTGTTCGTTCAAAATATATTTTGATATATTCATATTTATTATTTAATAATTGCTAGGATGTATATAAATAACTGATTGTTACTAAAAGCTAGGATGTGTCTGGATGCACACCGAGCGAGGTGTACAAGGGGGCGTATATGAGAGCGCGCCCGATGCGATCTGATTGTGCATCCAGATACATCCTAGCTTTCAGTAGCAATCAGTGATTTATATACATCCTAGCAATTATTAAATAATAAATATGAACATATAAAAATATATTTTGAAAGAAACAGTGCTGTCTCAGGCTGGACTCGAACCCGGGATCTTTCACTTAAGAAACCGATGTCTTGACCAGTCGTCCACGAAGGCGACCTGACAAATAACCCTTTCAAACTTGTATTTACAGGACATGTGTTACATAAGAAGGCCGGTCATGTGTCTTATTTTTTGGTTATGTTCTACCACTTTAAAAAAATCTGAAAAGAAAAAAATCATGGTTTTTAGAACCACTAAAAGTACATATTTCTTTCGAGGCAACTCTTGTCTTAGTTTTTTTTAAAAAAATTCAATTTTCAAATTTTCTAAGCTCTCTACAAATTTGACTTTTGCGCCAACATAAATCAAACAATTACTAACTTGAAGAGCTTGAATAAAATCTTGAATTAAAAAAAAGATCCTTGTAATTGCAAATCCGACCAAGATATCGCTAAACTACCAACAAACACACTTTAATTTATTTTCATGTTAGGTTAGCATCTTTTGAGCTGAAATTTGGTGGAGAGCCATCATTTCTGATGCTGAATATGGTAGTAATTTTTAAATTACGATTTCTTTCAAGGCACTTTTCACCATCTTACCCTGCTAGGTCCTTTTAATGAATATTTCTCCAGAGATATGAATTCCTCGAACTGGAGTATAATATTTGTGTAGTTTAGACACGTTCATTTATGCAACCGTTTGCTTCCTCTTGCAATGGCTACTCCATCCTGGGAAAATATTAGATATGCAGATGAAAATGGTAATGAATGCTGAATCCTCGAGATCTAAAATCCCTTTGAGAGTAATATTTTGGAAAGAGATAACTTCACAGAAATATTCCACATAATATGAAAACTTCATGATGCCTGAAGCAGGCAAAAGTGTATAAAGTTTTGCTAAGACATACACATACTAGATGGCGCCGTAAGCATTAAATGGTTTTTAGATCAGAAATTTACCTGTTCTTTAGTAGATGTACAATGTGTTAACGGAGATATTATAAACATTATTTGTGACCGATTAAGATTACATGTATGTTGCGAATTAATTTATTGTTATTTATATAGATATACGAAATTATTGTAGGCGCTGCAATGTCATACACAAAGACTATATTTTAGTGGCTTGTTAGTTAAACCGACGAAAACTCAGATATACCATATTGATGATGTTCATATGATTTGCATTGCTTTCATTACAGTTGTGAACACGATGTGGAATTTTGCTAACAAGAAATATAATTTTACAAATAAAATATATAAATTGAAAACAAAATAAAAGTGTGAAAACAAGGAACATAATGCCCTCAAAAACATTATGACATCTTGATCACCCTTCCAAAACCTACATTCGAAATAAATATTTTATATCTTGAAGTGACGAGATTTAAAATCATTTCAAACCTATAAACAGTATCTGAAAATTCAATAATTCTAAAAGAACTTTCCACTGAAACAAATAGAGGAAGTCACACCAGGGCTATCTAAAAATGCGTATTTGAAAATCCTACAAACAGGGCGCAAGGGATTCCCCAAAGGAAAAAGGGAATTCCCGAAAATTCTTCCAAGTAAAGTAGGGTCAAAACTGAATAAGTGAGACGACTTCTAGACAGGTAACAATAATTCGTTTACCACATGTCGATATCTCAAGTAGATTTCGCATGCGGAGCGATTTTTAAAATCGTACGGGATTATATAACTGTCAGGAGTATGAGTAACAATAATTCAATGAACAGTTAGACTATTTGTCCCAAAAGAGACAGTGTGTCATTTCTGAGTGGAATGGCGGTGCTTATGTGAATAACAGATGCAGCGTAAGGTAAAAGGTGACTCCGTTGGTCGGGTGGGCAGTGCGTGGGTCACGGTGCTTCAATGAAGAATCCCGGCTGGGCCATTTAACCTTGTCAACATTTACAACTCTGCAGCTTATTGAACCGAAAATCGTCCATATTTTTCTTGACTAAAATGCACTAGAAATGAAACATTGAGGGCTGAAATCACTAAACATAATGTATCAAGCAAAATAACATGAAATTGAAAAGAACAAGGAATGTTCATGTGTATTTCAAATCCAGTTGATACAAAATACATAATATTCTGAAAGAATATCATCATGCGATTGTCTCTGTATTTGTAAGGTCGAGTATGATACCTTAAAATGTTGAAATCGAAATCGAAATCGAGAAATACTGCATTTCTATGCTGGCCCAACAGCAAGAGTTCAATTGCAGTTGGCTTTCCTACTTAACAGAGAGAAAACAATATCATAATTGCTTTGTGGAGACTAGTAGCTACGATCGTAGACATGAAATAAGCACAGAAGAGACGGCTCGTGTTTGTGTCCTGCTCAGGACGAACATAAGGTTTTCAGAATGTTCACATTTTCATTGTCCCATAATACGAACGCCGAGACAATACATTGAACATATGCACTAACCGCTACCTTTCCCATTCCATTCTTCTGGAGAAAGCTTGCCAGGGCACATCATCGATCAGATGTAACGATGTGGAACCTTCAGGTGCAGTTAAAATTATAAACTAGACGTCAAATGTAGTTTATGCACGATAAAGCTCCGTCTCATTTCTATGAACAGGATTCAATACATTTAAATGACATATTTGAGGAAAGATGGATAGGAGTGGGTGGTCCACTTTAGTGACCCGCTCGTTCACCAGATCTAAATCCTATGGATTTTTATTTGTGGGGACATCTAAAAGCTTTGTGTATTCAACGGAGGTTCGTGATCTACGAGATACGCAACAACGTAACCACGTCGGATTCCAAGTAATTCGAGATTAGCCCGAAATATTCTACAATATTTAAAGTTCATTAACTCGCCGTACCCACGCTCGCGTTCGCTCTGGTGGAGACCACATAGAACACATATTGTAAAAATATGATACAATCAGGATAGCAGCTTATTACTAAAAGATAAAAAAGAAGATCGCAAAGACATCACTCCTGTGGTAAGTACAATGCATTAATTTCATACATTTTGGATTTTAATTTATTTATGATCTGTAAGCCAATCGCAACAAGGGTAGTGATCCACAAACGAAACTTTCTGATTTCCTTATTTGCAGCATAAGAATAACATTTCAAAGGTTTCTTTGTATTGTTTGTAATGTCTGTGTAAAAGTGTGGGGAGGAAACAAAAGAATAAGATCAGGAGAATGTGTTCCTGTGAAAGCCCCTTAGACGATTATTATTATTATTATTATTATTATTATTATTATTATTATTATTATTATTATTATTATTATTATTATTATTATTATTTAATACTAGTAGTAATAGTATCGTTACAAATGAGTTGAAACTTTCCAAATAGTTTCTACTTTTAGCTGCACCTGAAGGCTTCACATCGTTACGTCTGAACGATGATGTCCCTTGGGAAGCTTTCTCCAAAGGAATCGAATACAAAAGGTAGCAGTTAGTGCATATGTTCAATGTATTGTCTCGGCGTTCGTATTATGGGACAGGAAAAACGTGAACATTCTGAAAACCTTATGTTCGTCCTGAGCAGGACACAAACACGAGCCGTCTCTTCTGTGCTTATTTCATGTCTACGATCCTAGCTTCTAGTCTCCACAAAGCAATTATGATATTGTTTTCTCTCTGTTAAGTAGGAAAGCCGACTGCAATTGAACTCTTGCTGTTGGACCAGCATAGAAATTCAGCCTTTCTCGATTTCGATTTCAACATTTTAAGGTATCATACTCGTCCTTACAAATACAGAGACAATCGCATGATGATATCCTTTCAGAATATTAGGTATTTTGTGTCAACTGGATTTGAAATACACATGAACATTCCTTGTTCTTTTCAATTTCATGTTCACTTAAAAATTCCATTCCACTTAAAAATGACACACTGTCTCTTTTGAGACAAATAATCTAACTGTTCATTGAATTATTGTCACTCATACTCCTGACAGTTATGTAATACCGCACGATTTTTAAAAATGGCTCCGCATACAGGTTCTACTTAGACTATCGCATGCGGTAAACGAATTATTGTTACTTGTCTAGAAGTCGTCTCACTTATTTAGTTTTGACCCTACTTTACTTGGAATAATTTTTGGGAATTCTCTTTTTACTTTGGGGAATCCCTTGCACCCTGCTTGTAGGATTTTCAAATATGAATTTTTGGATACCCCGGGTGTGACTTCCTCTAATATTTTTTAAACCGCCTACTCTCCGATTTTTCATATTTGAAATGATCAGTTCTGAATTTCATTTTCCCACGCATTCGGCAGCCTATATAGTTCCGCAAGTACTGAATAATCGACACTCGTTTTTATCAACTTTTTCTTAGTTCAATCAGAGATACTCACTCTTAATTTTTTTGTAGACATTAATGGAACACCCTGTATAAATTTCAAAGCTATTTATTTTTTTAAAAACAATAAGTTGATATGGTATCTTCCTAGGTTATGTTAGTTTAGGGCCGGTTTAGTTGAAATAAACTACTCGGTACAAATATTATTATTGTAGTGTTACTATTGAGATTTTGGAATGTTATATTTGTTGTATTAGTTAGATACTGCAATACTTTAATATGCCATGATGAAAATGTCACCTAAGCGAGCATAACCTAATGCAATGTAACTTTTACGCATACATTGCAGTTATCAGTTTAGGTTATTGTCTGGATCGAAAGATTAGTTTATATTATGTTAGATGCATGCATTCTTTATTTACATCAAATTTACTATATCTATGACACTGTTAAGATGCTTAATCAGGTGATGCTAGTTACGATTACGAATGCGCACATGCGAGTAGGTGCAGTTGGTGTTTTGTTTATCCAGCTTGTATGAATTTGATTAGATCTTGAACTATAGATGGTAGCAAAAATTGCATTGTATTTCTTGGAATACTTTTAAATTAACAAATGTTAATATTTTGGAATATTTAGATCTTGTAACAAATTTTGATATTCATTTTGTAATACTTGTTGATGCGCGATACATGAATCAGGAGTTTTATCTCATGAATGCTGTTACAAAAATTGTACCACTAAGTTGTACGTAATATATGTATTTAAAAGGTCAATGTCGGGATTTCACAGACATAGCATCAAGATAGTATCAATATAGCATTTATCAGAGAAACATATATTATAGACTACGATTTGTCTTGATGCGTATTACCTGTTTTTGAATTGAATTTTTATATATCCATCGGGTGTGAAACATTCCGATTTGGGTATTTTTATATGCCTAAGTTTGGCCACACTCTAGTGCAAAGACCAGAGTACCTATAAGTAGGCATCTTAGTCCAAATCGCTGCTAGTTGTGACGTCATCATTTGAGATGTAACCTCACCCCTGAAGGATGTTTGATAGCTTAGAATAAGCTCAAGAACATTTAATAAGAAGCAAATATTACTAGCCGGAGCATAACGACGATAGTATATGCCAGTGTATTTCATTATGGCGCCCATTAATGGAGCATCAAATGCAAGTCACAGCAGTGACAGTGACGAGTCTCAAAAACGGAGGAAATTCCGAAATGAAAGAACTGTAACAGGTAATAATGATAAGGAAATGAATCCTAAATCTTTGAAGAGTTCCAAAGCTTCAGCTTGAAATATGGAAGAACTTTTACGCAGTATAGTGGAAGATAGAAGACGTGAAAAGGAAGAGAAAATACGAGAAAGAGAACAAGATAAATAAATAAGGCAAAAGGAAATGAAAACTTTCAGAAATGAATTAAGAAATTTTAAAACAGCATTTCTAACGCGACGTGACTAATAATACGAAACGAAAATGAATGGTAGAAAAGGAAACCAGCGGTTGGAAAGAAGAAATAGAAATGAAGAAGAGAAAAAGAGAAGAGCGCCAATTAGCGCTGGAAAGAAAGTTGAAGCAACAAATGAATATTCTAGTGAAGAAGAGGGTAAATGTGCAAAATAAGTCAGTAAAGACGTTGTTAGTTAGTGAATCAAGTGATGAGCAAAATGAAGGAAAACATGAAGATGTTCGAGCTAATTAAGTTACGGTACAACAACGAGTGAATATATTGAAATCAGTACAATCTGCAGAAGTAATTTCCAAGCGAACAAATTGTGGAAATGTCCGGAACTGTATGATCAGACAAATGCAAGTGACAACTACAATAAATTGTGACACAAAATATTAAGAAGGTGAGAAATGAGGAGGCAGTTATGACCAAGGTTAAATTAAGCCAATGAAAATTGTAATCTTAATGACGTGAATATGAGTAATGGAGATGTGAGAGTTCAAGGTACAAGATAACCAAAAAAGTTTTTGCCGTTTCTGACGTCCCATTAATCATAAGCTCACAGAGAAGAAACGAAATGACGCACCTACCTGAAAAGCGATCGGGAGTTAGTCTGATCATCGACCTTTAGTAATACAGACACGGTGTTCACACACAGCAATCATAGCTCGTTCAGTGTAAAAGAAAAATGGAGGTATCGAAGCAGCTTATTCGCGTGTGTTTGTTCTATGACGTTAAAGTAGGCCTGTCAGCTGCCACATCAAGTCACCGCATATGCCAGGCACTTGGTGAGAATGACGTGAACGAACACACCGCCAGACATTGGTTCCAGAAATTCCGTTCGGGAGATGTGAACCTTACTCATGAACCTCGCAGTGGACGACCACATGTGTTGGATGACGAGATCCTGATAGCAGCCATCGAGGACAGTGGTCTAACGTGTGATGAACTTGCAGAAAGGTTCCATGTTTCCGCTGAAACAGTCAGACTGCATTCCATGGGATAGGGAAGTCATACAGGTTAAGCAAGTGGGTACCCCACACATTGTCGGCAGTAACAAGTAACAACGAGTGACAGCCTGTTTATTCTTGCTCACTCAGCACCTGTATACACCTATATTTGATCGCTTGCTCACTGATGACTAAAAGTGGGTTCTCTACGACACTCTCAAGCGTACCAGACATTGGTTTTCGCCACGAGATCCTGTTCCTCACACCTCAAGACCACCTCTGCATCCACGACAGGTTGTTTCTGTATGGTGGACTTGTCGCCAAGTGGTACATTACGAGCTCCTTTCACCTGCTCAGACCATCACTGCTGACTCACAGCAGTTGCAAAGGGTGCACCGTGCATTGCGACAGAAGAGGCCGGCATTGGTGAATCACAAGAGTGTGCTGTTCCTCCACGAAAATGCCAAGCCACATGTGGCAAAGATGACCCGGGAGACCCTTCAGCAACTTGGCTGGGAAACACTGTGCCATGCACCATATTCACTGAACCTTGCGCCAACAGATTACCACCTGTTACGTTCCCTCGACAATCACCTCCGTGGGAGATCCTTCGGCAATGAGGGAGACCTGTGGAACGCACTCACAGACTCCTTTGCCTCGAAGACAGCTGACTTTTATCACCAGGGTATTATGCAGCTGCAGGAACGTTGGCAAAAGGTGTTGTATGCTGATGGAGCTTACTTCGAAACCTATAGGTACGTAGCGTTCACTGTATTGCTCTTTGTTTATCACTGGTCTAGAACGGCAATTTTTTTGGTTACCTTGTAAATGAAAGCAGAAGATTCTAAGAAATAATAAAAAGAAAAAGAAAGCTCGATGGAAATTGAAGGAAAAGGACGATCAAGAAAGCAAGGAAAATCGAGTTATAGCAGAGAATACAAGTAAAGGTGGCGGAACAAAGAAAACGAGATCTTGAGGTTGTGGTCACGGTAATAAACGTTAAGTACGGATAGCTCCAAAGAGTAGAAAATCCAACCGTAATAGTATACCTAACCCCCCGAACAACAAATCCTTTGTTTTTAGATTTTGGAGGAATTATCGAAGACAAATCAAAGGATGATCATGAAAGTGCTAGAGAGAATCAAGTGAAACACAAAGAAACACAAGCTATCGAATCTCCTTATTTAAATATGCTACCTGATTACCTTTGTTATGAGATCAATGTGTTAGGTAAGAAATGCCCTATAATTCGAATCTATCCATGGGAGAGGCATATTGAATCCATTTTCCTAAATGATCAATACAAATCACGTGGTACAGATGAAAAGATGGTGAAGACATAAAATATGGGCAGAAAGATAGCGAAAACTGAAGGAGATAGTATATGAACTCTGGGAACAACGGATATTGAAACATATTGAGGAGTGCAATGCAGATGGTTTATTGAGGCGCCTAATTATAAAGGCAATTGCTAATAAATATTTTAAGGCCAGACGCAAAAAATTATGAATACAGGCTAAACAACAAATATTGCGATAATATGATGATGTTTGAATGTGAAAATTGTATTTAATGTTTTGTGATCATTGTTTAACGGGATATATTTATGGATGTTAAGTTGTAATTCATTAAATTATCCAGATGATGTTAATTATATATATATATATATATACATATATTAAAATATCAAGGAACTATTACTTAATTATGTAAATGATATGCATCGTTGAGCACCATGATTTCTTCGTAATTACAAGAAATGAAATGTTATTTTATTATAGTCATGTAGGTGAATTATTATTTGATTATGCAGAATGCGTCATTGAGTATCACTGTTTTACCTTAGAAATATATTTTGATGCATAAAAAATAATAATAATTTTAAAAAATAATAAAAAAACTTTTTTCAGCTGAAAGGGGCATATATGATATGGTACCTTCTTAGGCTAGGTTAGGTTAGGTTAGGGCCGGTTTAGTTAAAGGAAACTACTCATCGGTATTAATATTATTATTGTAGTTTTTCTAGTGAGATTTTGGAATGTTATATTTGTTCTATTAGTTACATATTGCAATACTTTAATATCTTATGATGGAAAATGTCACTTCACCCCTGAAGGACGTTTGAAAGCTTAGAATAAGCTCAACAACGTCTGATAAGAAGCAAATATTACGAGCCGGAGCATTTTAATTAAGAAAGATGATAGCATTTACCAGTATATTTCAGAGTTCGGTTTTTATTTTTCTCTTATAAGCTTTGGGAAGAGAATGTTTTAATACAAGCAAAATAACTAATTTCAACAGAGTAACGCTTAGTAAGAAAATGTGTATTGGCTATCGCCCATTCTGCGGTCGATCGTTGTTAGTAGTGGTGTATTGAATAAATCTTTCTGTGTGTTGTGTTAGTAAGGATTAAACATACGTATTAGCGCATATATTATTTTTACTATGTTTGTGGCTATTATCTGAAACAAGTAAACATAATATAGTGCCCAGATCAAAGTTTTGGGCTGCATATTATACTTCGTAAACCAGGACAAATGGACCACTGACCAAGACAAACGTTAGGATCTGCACGTGTGTTGTGCCAGTTGCCCGTCTACATTAAAATTGATGACAAAGAATCCAAAGGATAAGCGGTTTGTAGTCCATCGAAGTTGGAGAAAATCCACCAGACGTCTTAATGACTGTTTAATTAACGTGACATTCTACGCTATAGAAATACTAGAAATACACTATAGAACATTCATTTGTCTTTCTGTTTCCTGATACAACGTTTTTTCAAAGTTCTAAGATGATGACCCCAATTGCCTCGGAGTTCTGTCGCCCGATGTCTTTACTGATTTCCTCTTCGTCTTTATACACAAAAGATAGCGCACCTGCGGGATGGGAGACGCGAACCCAAATCCGAGCGTAGAAAGCCGCTTTAGTTGTATTGACATTTTCCCTTTCTGACAAGGAAGATTCATGAACGTGTTAAACGGACTTCTGAATCAAACATAGTCCATTCGAAAGAGATAACAGAGACATGTTCAGGGGCAAAACATTAGGTGCCATGGACAACGGGATAGCCCCCTGTGCCCTAGAAACCCTCTTAAAAGAAAGCCATTTAAAGGAAATTTGAGTCTCTCAGTTAAATAGCTATTGCATCAACAGTATTCATCGGAGAGTCATGGTTCATACCTCATTCTCTTCAGAATAAACCAAGCATTCCAAAAGTGCCATGCATTTGCGCCCATGACGTATGCATAAAGGGACATTTGGAAGAATTTCGCGAAAATTCCCCCCCTCCAAATCCTTTCTATCGATTTTGATCTCTGTAGCGTCCCCGGGTAAGACCACACAATCCAAATCTATCTCGGAAAATACTATGGGGTATAGGCAAGTCTAGTTTATATAGCTTCAGTAGGTATGAGGAAAAAGTTTTTTTACCACTGCTTTCTGTATATTCAAAACCGAACCTATGACCTTACCCTTAAATAGGACATAATATAAACATTTCTAAAAGCATTGCTATTCATCTGGTTGTCATGATTCGTAAGTGGAGACGGAAATTCGGGATAATTCTCGAAACTTTCCTCCAAAAAAATCCTATTGTGAAGCCTTGCACCCTCTGGAGCGGCCCCGAAAAAGAGAGATAATCCGGCTAAAGTAAGAATCAAATGGCCATGCGCGGATTTAGGAGGGAGACCCTGGGGACAATTACTTTAAAAGTTATCTTTTACAATGACGCATTAAATGTATTTCTCAAATTTGTGGATGGGGGGCAATGTCCCCCATAACACCCCATAAATCCACCCATGCACGTGGGCAAATGAATCCAGCTGTGATGGCAATGTGGAAACAATTAATCTAAACAATTCGTTACTCTGTAGGTAATAATTGTGTCAAATTGTAATTTGATTGGAAACTGTATTGCGTTTTCTGATAAATCAACAAGCGAAAAATGATTCCGACGAAAGTTGGAAAGAGATTGGATTGGTTTAGGATCCTTCGTTATTCTTTGCCAAGTTCTCTGTGTGTAAAAATAAATAAATAAATAATGTAGTTACCATTAATATTAGATACTTCATTAAGTAAATTAATAACATATTTTTAGTGAATCACTTAAAATGAAAGTACACTTGGCTCTGAATCACTAATATTTATTCTGTTGCCAATTTCTAACAATCCACTTACAAGCAACAAATTGTAAGAAAGCGTCTTTTTAGTCTTTTAACTAAACACATACCACTGCAAATAATGTGTGTAAGGGATACGGGGAATAATCAAAATACTTTTTACAAACCGGAAACTTCTAATGGGGATCGTTGGCATGAGGATGTGATAAACGAAGGTCGTGATATGAGTTTGATTGAGAAAGATTTAGATTAATTGTTTTCACATTACGATCACAACTGGATAGATTTGGTCACGTGAATCTTACTTAGGGAGATTCTCTATTACACGGGGCCGCTTAAGAGGGCGCTAAACTTCACAATAGGGATTTTTGGAGGGAATTTTCCTGAATTATCCCCAATTTCCGTCTCCAAGTACGAACCATGACAACCGGACGAATAGTACTGCGTTTATAAATGTTACAGAAAACATTAGTATAGAAACGTTTTCCTCATACCTATTGCAGATAACGAAACCAAACTTGGCACACGCATTGCCTATACCCCACGGAATTTTTTGAGATAGATTTGGATTGCGTGGTCTTATTCGGGGCAGCTCCAGAGGGGACCAAAATTGATAGAAGGGATTTTTTGGGGGGAATTTTCACGAAATTCTTCCAAATTTATCTTTGCGCATACGTCATAGGCGCAAACGCATGGTACTTTTGGAATGTTTGGTTAATTCTAAAGAGAATGAGGTATGAACCATGACTCTCCGATGAATACTGTTGATGCAATAGCTATTTAACTGAGAGACAAAAATTTCCTTCAAATGGCTTTCTTTTAAAAGGGTTTATGGGGCATAGGGGGCTACCCCGTTGTCCATGGCACCTAATGTTTTGGCCCTAAACATGTCTGTGTTATCACTTTCGAATGGACTATGTTTGATTGAGAAGTCCGTTTGACACGTCCATGACCCTTTGTGGTGAGAAGAACAACGCACAGTTTGACGTGTCTTGTTCAGAAATTGTCGCTTGAGTCACCAGAGGGGTCGCTTACGCGTATTACAGTGTCACAAGTGATTATGTTCGCCTGGAGCTTATGCAACCAACCAAACTCTTATGTCTGGATGGCTACATACCTCCCAGCAGTGTATCTATAGTTTCTAGACCTTGAGTGCATGGTTATTTGACCCGTCTTTATGGAGGGGACTACATAATGAAGAACTCCACGAACTCTACGACTCACCCGATGTTCTAAGAATAATGAAATCTCGAGAACTAAGGTGGTGACGCATCGGTAACTAGGTAGGACAGTTGGAGTGCAAGAGGTAAGAGGTTGCATCAATCTTGCCCAACGCAAAATATAATGTTCGTTACACACAATCCAGTACATGAATCAATATTTATCACAAACTTGGCAACTTTACCCTAGATAAACGGTCTCCTGTGCGAATCCCTCATAAATCCTAAAAAAATAAGAAGTAAATAAGAAGCCTCCAGATAAGTCCCAGTGACCAAGTGATATTGTGTGATCTTTCGATAATACATGCCTCTTGGGGCTATCAAAGTACGTAATGCAACTTACAGTGAATCTTAACATAAGGTTGTAAATATAGTATAAACATACACATGCACCAACTGTCACGATGTCTTAAAGAATGTACTATTATATCAAAGGACATAAAAGGTCATACATTAGATCTTCTGAATGCCATTGTGTTGAAACTATATACATAAACATGGTTATTTGTTTTTAAAATAACTGGACAAAAAGCGTTGTGATAACTGGCAGATGGATGCTAATTCAGGGTTTTCAAGAAGGCGAATTCAACGAAACAGTTGCTCGGTTCACCTGTCCATAGATTGGGTACGTTATAGCATAGACCTCATAATAGGTAGACTTAGCACGCTTCCCTCTTTCTGGCTGTGCTAAAACTAATGTTTTTGTGCATGAGCACGTGTTTTTTAATTTATTCGCCAGGTAGCGCTGACATAGACCTCATATTCTATTATGAGGTCTATGCCAGCGCTACCTGGCGGATTAATTCAAAAACACGTGCTCCTGTACACAAACATTAGTTTTAGCACAGCCAGAAAGAGGGAAGCGTGCTAAGTCTACCTATTATGAGGTCTATGATTATGAGTGACAAATTCATCATTAAGCACCAATCAAAAAAGCTTTATTATTAGACCACTGAATTTAGTGCCTTACGAAAAATATATTTGTTCTCGAACTTACATGCTTTAATACAAAAGTAATATTACTGTGTCCTCGTCTCTCGCTGTCTCTTTATCCCTTCCTTTCATACGTAACGATATTGAGTAATCGATTACTAATTAGCGCTTCAATACAATCAATTAGCATGAGCATTCCAAGTAGTAAGATGTCCCAGGGGTCACATTGAAATGTCCCGTTTTATAAAGTAAAACCTGCATACATTGTAGTCCTTTTTAACAAAACTCGTTTTATCAAGAGAGCAACAATTCCAGCCTGATTAAACCTCTACCTATTCCCCTCCACTAGCACATTGTAAACAAACCCACCAATCAACCTTATGGTATTCTGCAATGCAATTAAGCCTTCAATTCCATGTCACGGAACGACCCTGGACTACATATAACATGATATGTTAATTGTTCTCCTGTAACAGGTATTCTCAGTCGCAGTTATAATGCAAATGTCCACAGGGGAGAGGTTTAATTATCTCTGAAACATCAATAAAGCCAACACTCAATACGAAACTGAGCAGCTAACTCTGTTTGGTCTCAAGTGCTTAAGCTGCACTGGAATGTCTAGATTTATTTTTGAGCACCGAAGAAATGTATGACAAAATATCGATTCCAGAAACTCAGAGATATAAGCGAAATTAATGAATAAAAAAGATCAAGGTAATATTTTATATATAACCCCGAATATATGCGACACAAAACTGTCATATTTTGTCCGTGGACACACTAAGATCCAAGGTTTCTTTGTACAATATATGACAATTTTGTGCCCCATGTATTTCTTGTATATATATATATATATATATATATATATATATATATATATATATATAAATAAAATATTACCTCGAACGTTTTATTTAATTCGTCAATGCTACTTATATCCCATGGTTTCTGAACTCATCAAATTAACTTAGACATTTCCGTTTTCCCCGTCCTTATATATTTTACAATTTGTTTGTGTACATCGGATTAAATAACATATGATGTTTTTGAAATTTCAGCGCTACGGTTTTCCCTTACGTAGAAATATAGCATGAAATACTGAGAATTCAATCTCCTACGTCATACAACGAAAATCATCCTCTGATTGGTTTACGTAATCAGTCTGTACTATTTCCGAAGCTATATGCTCCTCCCTATGTTACATTCCTTATGCAGAAGTTTGAAGACGAAAAACCGAGAAAGAGATAGAACATTCACATAATCACTTAACGAATAATTAATGTACAAATCTGCAAAACACACTTCAATAAGTTAAAACACCAAAACATGTTTTTAATAACAGAAATTGCTCGAAATATTGACAGGAAGCAGTCTGAACTTGCAATGTTCTTCTTGTGGCTAGTTCGTGTAACTGTTGATGTCTTGTCAATTTAGCTCAGTTGGTTAGCGCATGCAACTATTACCTTTTTATACTTTCACCTAAGGCTGTTCGAATCCTGTCAAAGGCCGTGTTTTATTTTACTTCACAAAACGCAAGAGTAACTTCAATGTAAAAGTTTCAATTTACTTTTTTGTTTCTTACATGCTTTTATTATTATTTTTTACAATGACATATTAAAACTATTCAATATATTCACGGGCTACAAGTACGTTAAATTGTTAACAGATGGCAGTAACGAACACTATTAATTCATGTGCTTTTAAGTTCCTGAAAAATACTTCACTAGCATTCATTAAAAAAGTATACGATTGTCGGATGTAAAAACCCACATTTTTTACAGAAGAGGTAATTCTTTTTAAATACAAGAGTTCTAAAGAGCATTATTAGAAGATATCTTATGATTTAATCATGAAAATGAAAAGAAAAAAGAAGAGCTGATATAAATTAGTGTTGAAGCTACCAAACTATATCATTATCTTAAAAAGTATTAAAAGTACAAATCAATTTTAAATGAATAAAACGAACTAAATGACGTGTTAAGGCATACAGAAACGCTATTTACCACTTATATTATTTCTTTCGATCCATTTTTGCGATCTCTTTTTAACAATACTAACAAATCAAATACCATTTGTATGTCAATGACAACCAGTCGGAAGACTGATTACGTCATAACATGGCGGCGCCCGATTAAGCGCAAGGCTGAGACTCTTTTGAAGCAAGTCTTTATAACTCTTCGTAGATTCATCACAGAAAGAAAAGAAAATGTTTTCCGTAGTCTGCTTTAATAGAAGAATTTTTTATTGCAATAAAAAAATACTACCGGAAATGTCCATTACAAGCGCGTTTCTCGTCGTACTTTGAGTCGTATTATCCACACTGTAAAAAAAATATTACACTTCTACATTTTCTTTAACACAGTTTCCCTGAAATTGCCTTAGTCTTCTGTAAAAGATATGTAAAAACGGTCTACAAGAACTATAGGGAACTTATCATGGCTTATGACAAGCTTGATTTTTGAGTTGATTTGCGCTAATGTAATTCCAATTAATGTAATAAGCTTGATTCAAGTTTGAAAATGATTGTATTGCAAGTTGACTTAATATTGTGGGTTTGATTTAAGATGAATGTAGAAACTTCTGTTCAAATATTTGGTCGCTAGTGTCGCCACTGTCGAAAGCCACAGAACACATCTTGCTTAAGTTTGAATTTCCATATTGTATTGCTTTCTAGTTTCGCATTATAGTGAGCTAAGTGCAATTGTGTTTTACTGGAATTGCAAGTTGTTTATGATATAGACAGTTTTATTTTGAACATTAATATTTACTTCTATTTGAGTCATCTCCACATAATGATGGTAATATCTTCTCGATCTTGCACTAAAACTTTTTATGCTTAGCTTAGTTTAAGCTTATAATGCCAAAATTATTTCAAGCTTGTTGTGATAAGCGTTTGATAAATAAATAACATAAAATCTCAGATGCCAACTAATACGCATGATCCAAGCTAGATTTAAGGTTTTGGACTTTCTATTATAAGCTTGAATTATGCTAATTCTGTTATCGGGGTTTATACACTTGCCCGCTTTTCTTTTCATTTGAACACTTCCTATATATTTTGTGTACACATTTTGTTCAAAAATATCTTCATAATACTTAGTTTGTCTTCGATAGCTTAAAATGTACACTCAGATTCAAAATAATAACAATATTTGCAGTTTTAAAGTCCGGTAAGTAAGTACAGTCCTTATGCTCGATATTGATTTAAAATATACGATTTATAAGTTGGATTTGCCACATGTATTGTCTCGGCGTTGCCAGATTGTTCAGTTTTTGGACTAAAATATTTTACATCGGCATTCTCCATGATGCCGGGTGTACAATAATTTTGTTTCTTACAGTGACGTGTATAAAGTTCAATATATGTTTTTCAGTTACTGCATACAACGTTGGACCACTCAGCAGCATTTTTTCGTCATCTGACCAGGGAATGACCATACACTGTGCCTGGTCCCAAAGGTTTGACTTTGGGTGATCATTTCGACCTTTGAGACCTTTTAAACTAACCTTACCACATCGTACCACCTTATGCAACCCATGTAATAAAAGATTAACAACGCTTGATCAACCACTACACATTAAGTTGTTTGCGTTCTTATGAGAAAGGATATAATTGTTTCATTTGCCTATGTAAGATTTACTAAAATTGCTTACCGTGATACAAGTTCTATATTGCAATTTAAAATTTTTCTGGTCTTAAAGGGTTAACGAAGCTTAGAATGGCTTGGTCACTCCTAAGGATAGGTTTTTCAGTCACAAATCAATAAAATCACAAATAAAAAAAATTGAAATATTGCTTTTATTATTTATCCTTATGTTTAAAATTATTATACATGTATGTATGTCCACTATAACATCGAAAACTGAAAAACCAAACCCATCATGAGATATGCCATATTGTTGGGGGTGATTAGACGAGTTGAACAGCACCACGATCATAGCTGGCGCCCGAACTGGACTTTTTTTTGTTAACAATGTATATAATTGTTATACTGGAATATGCTGTAACCTGCTTTGTAATATTGTTATTTTTGTTGTTAAGAAAGTAAATCAAAGATGGCGTTAATGTATTAGATTCTGAACTGCATGCTATCTCAATATAGGATATTCTTGATAAAATGTTTTCTTGTATAAGATAAATAGTTAATAATAGCAGACGATGCCCAGGATATAAATGGAGTAATTCGATCTTTCTCATAAAGAAAAGAGACAAAACTAAGTACCGTTTATTGGCTTACCTGAGGGCGCTGAACAAAATTACGAAAAACATATCTTATTTTTATCCTCGCATGGACGATATTTTCGCAAACATTTCAGGGGACACATACCTATCTAGTTTTGATGTGAGCGATTCCTTCTTTAGTGTCCCGCTCACTGAAGATTCTAGGCATAAGACGCCTTTCACCATTGCTTCATGTGGAAAGTATCATTTCAATGTTTGGCCTCAAGACAAGTCCATCGCAGTTAAACAAGATGATGATTATGATGATAACTACAAATATTCCATCGTCAGTTTTGAGTACATATGCGGATGACATTACAGTACACACTAGAGATTTTTCTCACTCTCTCCAGGTTTTTGAGATTCTCCTTAGACGTATACGATATGCTAATATCAGACTTCAACCAAATAAAAGTTTTTTTTTCTGTACGAAAAACTTGAAGTTCTGGGAAGAGTTGTTTCTGGGAATTCCATCGAAATCACTCCAAAATTCAGTTCCGCTATTTTAAATTTTCCTACTCCTAAAAACAAAAAGCATGTACGCTCTTTTCTTTAAATTTTAAATTTTCTTCGCTCTCATTTCGAACACTTTGCGAAACACACTTCTAAGCTTACTCAACTCCTCAAAAAGAACATAAAATTTAAATAAAATTCCGAATGCAAATCTCAGTTTCAAAATTTTAAAAACATGGTCACTTCTGCGCCCGTTCTAATGCCTTTCAAACCCAATCAGACCCCATATGTGTATCTTAATAGCAGCTATCATAAAATTGGTGAATGCCTCCTACAAATGGACAATAACGGCTCATTGCATCCAGTGGCGTATTGCTCAAGAAAGCTCCTTCCAAGAGAAGAAAACTACGATGTATTCAATTTAAAAGCAGCCGGAGCTTTTTATGTTTTCAAATCTTTTAAATTCTACCTTTATGGCATAAAGTTCTTAGCGTTCACGGACAATTCCGCTATCTCTCACGTCAAAACCAGTCAAAACTTGATAGGAAAATTAGCTCGAATTTCTCATTTTCTTCAGCAATTCGACTTTGAAATTCGACATGTGAAAGAAGTCTCAAATTCATTGGTCGATGCGCTCAGTAGGTATCCTGTGGATCCACCACATGCAACACAAGATGATGACGAATGCTTGGATGCTGCAGATGTATTGACCTACGAAGATGTTGACATTAATTTATCGCAACTACAGAAAGAAGATGAATATTTTGGAACTGTCATAAAGAATTATTTTGAACCCTCAAACAGTTATGACTCAAAAATTTTCCAAAGTTTTGAAGCAATATGAAATTCTGGATAACGTATTATATAGAATTCATAGATTTGCGAATCGTAAGCGTTTGTTGCCTTGCACACCAGTTTCTTTAGAAGAAAAAGTTATCATGGAAATACACAACGATGGCATAACAAAAGAAAATCGCGGACATTAAAGAGCTTTTGTCAATTCTACAGAATAGGGACAAGAAAATTCACAGTGTCTGGCAACGTCAAAAAGAAGAAATACAAGAAATGCAATATCTTTTAAATCCAGCATCTCAACTTGCACCGACAATTTCTTCCTCCCACACCCCCTCTTTCTTCGCCGTTATTGCCGTTTCATCATTCTCCACTGCCACTAAATCCGTATTTGTTGCCTCAAACAGCAACAATACAGTCTCATTTTCAAGCGGCAGGTCCTTCTTCGTCAATTTTTCCTTCTTTCAATGCTCAAACACTTTCATTTTCTGAGGAAAATCAGTCTTCGCCTCAGCCAAATCAAACAAAGTTAATTTTGAAACTGCAAAACGAAGTACAGCAATTGCGCTCTCAATTGCCGAAACAGCATGCTCAAAAAGTAAACGAACAACCTCAAGCGGCTTCTTTGTAATAAACAACAAAGTTCCTCAAATAATGGTCCTATCAAATGCTACAAATGCAATGGCTTGAATCATATTGCAAAATATTGTTTGGCAAAGACTCAATCCCAGCAACAAAATAGTTCTCCAAATCAGTCGGAAATCTAAAAAGTTCTCAGCACAACAAAGACCAGTGTTCTAAGTTAAAATTTAAGGTTCCTCTCAATGTCTCTAAGAAGTTATCCTATGTTTAAAATTTTATTTAAAAAAAGACCCACTAATTTCTTAATCAATGGAGGAGCTACGGTCTCTATGATATCACGCTCTCTTCTCCCCAAGAATGTCAAACTTTTAAATATTCCCACTCCAATTAAAGGTGTTTCAAAAAATCGTTTTATTTGTAAACAAATTGCTTTATTGTATTTTAAAATTAATGAAAAGGTTTTCAAGCACCCGTTTCGTGTGTGTAAAATAAATAAACAGTATGCTATTCTTGGGTCTGACCTTTTGTTCTTTCAATATTGTAAAATCAATCTACGAGAAAAAAGTCATTAGTATTATGTATGTTGGTCTTTTCCCCCACACAGTGTCTTTATAGGTCCATCCAAAGCTTGTTATTCTGTTCCGGAAATTATTTTTCAAGCTATTTCTGTACAGAAAAGACCTATGTTTATTTCCACACGGTGGTTAAAAATTAAATCTAAAAACACACCTATGTACCTGTCAAACTTGTTAATTTCACAAAAAAATAATAAAACCTTTTTGTTTGACAGTGACTTTGTAAAAACTTCAGGTCTTATGGCCCCACCCATAGTTTATGACAAAAAAAATACCAGAATTTTAGTTTACAATCCGAAAAATCATCCAGTCATTATAAGTCGTTATACTTCTTTGAGTTAACCTAATGCAAATGAAATTGTTTCTCAATTTCAACATGACCCTATCGCCTCGTTAATAACCATTCCTGACCCAAATTAAATGTGTGCGTCAAAAAAAAAGGAAAATCCAAAGCCAAATTAAATCTCATTCACAATATTTTGATTCTAAATTGTTTTCTTTTAATCCAAACGTTACTCCTGATGAAAAAACACAACTTCTAGACCTACTCTCAAACTTCCCGGATATTTTCTGTTAAAACCCGCAATGTTTCAAAATAACTAAGTTAGTAACTCATGAAATCAATACAGAAAATGAACAACCCGTGAATGTTAAGCAATTTCCCTTACCATTGCATCTCAGGGATCAAATTAAAAAAAAAAAAAACTTGACCGGCTTTGCATTCAAAAAGTAATTAAAAGTACCCAGCATCTCCACTGTCTTGACTTTATACCTTTTGAGTGGAAAAGGACTTAAAGTTTAGGGAATGTAAACTCACTGGAAGAAACCTCGCTGATTACAAAACAGAATATTTACTACTTTTAAAGACGGGGATGAGAAAACCTTAAACTAAGATTATGGATCATGGGTCTGAAGTATACTGACAATTTTAAAGCTACCATTTCACTTACCACCAATTAACAACAGCAACAACACAGCCAAGCGAACCAAGACGAAGTTGAGTCCAGGCTTGAACCAAGGTCTTTATGAGAGAGAGACTTGTATCACAGAGACATGGCCGAGTTGTAGGAGGCCAAGTTACACTTGATTACTTAAAAACTGAATATAGCGAGTAATCGATAAACAATGTTTTAGTTATTGAAGTTAAGCACTGTTTGTCTGTCATCCACCTCCCGGCAGTTCATCAACTCCCTTACATTTCAACACTCTCACGTCACGAAAAACCTTCCTGGTGGCTCTTTCCATTTCCCAAAACCGCTGAATTGTTAGAAGTTCATTCGCACAAATGAGGAAGCTTTCGACCAAGAAGACAAGCAGCCAGCCAGGAATTATAGCAATGTAGGAACTTAAAACGTAGCACATACTTTGTTTCGAAATAATGAGGCGATGAACTGGCAAGGAACGAAGCTGAAGAGATTGGCTTGGCTGGGAAATACAAAATTGAAATAAAGTACTGCACGGCTAGTAACAGACTAAATCCATATTATCAATTATATATATATACTATTCCAGAACTCGACTCTGTCTGTAATCATTAATTATATTTAGTATATTTCTAATATAAAACCATTGTATGGATAGAAAGGACAAATCACAAATTTACAAGGAAGCAAAGAAAGATATCATGAATTGTTAGTTTCATACTATTTAAAGAATGTAAAACTCAGAAATAAAATAATAACGACAGAGAACGTGTATCTTGGACAGATTTCCGTGTGTTGCATACAGTCAAGAAACTGCTTGACTTGGTAAACCAAGGAAAGTAAAAGCTACAGTTCATCGTGACGTATAGATGACAAGTTAATCGAATGTTGTGACGACTCAGAAGTAAATGACCGAGCTTACTGCAACTGCCATGTCATGGGCAGTAACCTTTATATAGGACTGTTGTCAAACACTCAGCCCCTACTTCGATCCTTATTTTCATACAAGACACATCGAAGACGATATCATGTTCCAAGTAAGAAAAACTGTCACTCTGATTTGCAGCTAATAATTTCCGTGGTTGACTGAGACTCGATTCCTCATTTGCAAAGCCTTGCCTATTATTCAATTTTGTATTCATTCTTCCGATTCGAACATTGTCGAACTCATACGTTCTCGAAGAAAGTTTTATATTTAATTTGAAATTACTGTATTTGATTTTCAATGCGATCTAGGGTAACTATTCGTCCTAACAGCGTTTGTCGCCAGACGCCGAGTTCTGAAAGGAGTTAACTTGTAAATGAGTCAAAGAATAATTTCCAAGCTACCTCTCGAATTCGGGAGTCTGCTTCCAATAGACTTCTAGCAACATACTAATAGCTCTATCGTCTAAAGCTCGAAATGTGTTTTAAAGAAAACACAGGCTTGCTCCATGTTTAGTACCAAAGTTGAAGGATCAAGAAACACGCCCAAGTTGGACGTGAACATGGTGGAGATGCTTTAAATTTAATTTAAAGCTGTATCGATTTCTTTTTTTTTCCCGTTTGCGAATTTTTTTAAAGTGTAATTCGAGCCGTCGATTTTCAGGATGCTAAATGAAATTTTAACCCCTGTTTTCGGGGTTTAAATTCAAAAGTGAACCTCGCTTATGGTAAAATACAACATTAACTCAGAGGACCACTTTTCCTTGTCTAATTTGATTAATTTACCAAGCAATTCAGTCAGACGGTGATTTCTGTCAATAAATATTGTATCATTTCTCGATCTAGAGCTGCAATATTTTATAAACAAAAATCACCGTCTGACTTAATTTTTTGGTAATTAATAAATTTAGGTAAGTGCTTGTCTGGATTAATATTGATTTTCCCATGATAGAGGTTTACTTTTGAATTTTAACCCCAAAAACGGCAGTTAAAATTTTGTTTTGGTAAATTATTTTCACAGTGTCAAAACGTCATGGTTTTGTGAGCAATTGTGGAAAATTTCATGGAAATATCTTAAAAACTTTCGTTTTTACAGGTCTGTTTCTCAGTTACACGAGTTATTAAAGACGTGGTATATTAAACAGTCCGTGGAGTTCTTCATTATGCAGTCTTTTCCACTCTCCAGTCATCTCGTCCCGTTTTGGCCCATATATCTTTCTCAAAACCTTATTTTCAAATACACGTAATTTATGTTCATCTGCTAGGGTCGTACTCCAACTTTCGCAACCGTAAAGAATTACCGGCAGAATAACCGTTCTGTATATTTTTAATTTCAATTTCCTTGATATTAATCGCGATGCTAGAAGTTCTTGGACTGAGTAGAAACATGCGTTCCCCGATACTAAGCGACTTTTTATTTCTTCCGTGACCTCATTTTTGCTTGTTACGTATGCTCCCAAGTATTTAAATTTGTTTACTTTCTCTATGACCTCATCCCTAATTCTTATGTTTTTAATTCCTTCATTCCCTGTGCTTCGGCTTGTTACCATGTATTTTGTTTTATCTATGTTTACCTGTAGACCTATCTCATCGCACGCTTCTACTAAGACATCGGTGTTGCTTTGTAGTGCATCTATATCGTCCCCTATTAAATCTACATCATCCGCGTATACAAACAGTTGATTCAAACCATTCAATGATAGTCCCTTTTTGTCCCCTTTAATTTTTAAAATCGCATATTCTAACGCGAAGTTAAACAGTAGTGGTGACAAGGCATCGCCTTGTTTCAATCCGTTGCGAATCTTGAAACTATCTGACATATTATTACCTATCCGTACTCTGCTTATGGGGTCGCTGAGACACATCTTCACTAGTTGGACCAATTTTTTCGGTATTCCAAATCGTATCAGGATACTGTATAACTTTTCCCTTTTGATAGAATCATATGCTTTCTTAAAATCAATGAATAGCTGATGAACCGTCCCATTGTATTCCCATTTCTTCTCCAAAATTTGTCTCAAAGCAAAAATCTGGTCCAACGTGGATCTATTTCTTCTAAATCCACATTGGTGATCTCCAATTATTTCATCTACGTATACACCTAGGCGTGTTAACAGAATATTACTTAATACCTTGTAACAAGTTGGAAGTAACGAGATTCCGCGGTAATTATTGCATTCCGACTTATCGCCTTTTTTGTAAATCGGAACAATTATTGATGTTTTCCATTCCTTTGGGAGCTCCTCCTTTCTCCATATAGCACTTATCAATTTATGTAGTTCCTTGATTAGTGCCGTTCCTCCTGTTTTAATTAATTCGGCTGGAATATTGTCTATTCCTGGTGATTTGAAATTTTTCAATTTCTTAACCGACATTTCGATCTCGATCTCGCTAGGTTCGGGAATCCACGGTTCTGCGGTATGGATTTCAAATTCCTCTGTTTGTTCCCCGCTGTGTACATTAAGAAGTTTGTCGAAATAACTTTTCCACACATCTACAATTTTAGTCGGATCCGCCTGAAGATCTCCACGTTCATTTCTAATCATTCCTAACCTCGGCTGGTAACCTTTTCTTAACGAGTTTACCCCTTTGTATAGATCTCGTATGTTATTTGTCTTCCCGTTTTCCTCAATCTCCTGAATCTTCTGCGTCAGATATTCTCGCTTTTTGTTTCTGAACCCGCGTGTGGCGTTTCGTTTCGCGTTACTGTAGTGGTTGGTATTTGCTTCGCTTTTATTACTTAGCCATCGTTGCCTTGCTTGTTTTCGTTCCTCATGAAGTTTAATGCATTCTTCATCAAACCAAGGTTTGTTTTTCTGTTGTTTCTTCTCACCTACGCGTTCCTTCGCTGCGCTCTTAATTGTTTCGTGAATTGCCTCCCACATCTTACTTACATCAATTTCATTATTAATATCATCATTATTATTACTCGAGTCGGCTAGGATTTCGAACCTATTTGAGAGTTCGAGTTGGTAATCTGCTCTTATGCTCGGATTATTTAATAGTTTCACTTCGAATTTCAGTTGTTTTGATCCCTTGCTTTCTCTGTTCGCGATGCATAACTTTTCCCTGACTTTTGTGATCACTAATTGATGGTCGGTGTCACCTTCCGCTCCTCTGTACGACCTAACGTCCATTATGTTGGTGTGTCTTCGTCTGTCTACTAATACGTGATCGATCTGGTTGAGAGTTTTGCCGTCCGGAGATACCCACGTGTATTTGTGTATGTCTTTGTGTTCAAAGTACGTGCTCTTTACCAGTAAGTTTTTCGAAATCGCGAAAGTTATCAGTCTTTCTCCATTGTTGTTGGTCTTTTCGTGAAGACTGTATTTGCCTATCATAGGTCTATATTTTTCTTCCCTCCCTACCTTTGCATTGAAATCACCCAACACAATTTTCGAATTATACTTCGGTAATCGGTCAAACAACCTTTCTAGCTCATCGTAGAATATATCTTTGTCGTTATCAGTAGCCACCTCGGTCGGAACATAGACGTTTAATAAAACCGTGTTGCCCCATCGAGTACGTATCGTAACGTACGATAGTCTTTCGTTTACGAACTCTATATTCTGAACCGCCTGAAGGATACTATTCTTAATGAGGAACCCTGTTCCGAAATCGTGAGACTGTGTTCCCCCGTAGTAGAAAGTGTACTTGCCCTGTGGGATACTATCTTGACCCTCCCACCGAACTTCTTGTATCGCTAATATGTCTAGCTCGTACTTTTCGGTCTCGTGTACCGCCACCTGAAGAGCGCCCGTTTGGTATAATGTTCGTACGTTCCACGTTCCTATTCTAAGGTCTTTCTTAATCCTGTTCATAGAGCCCCCTGAAGCAGTCCCAGCCCGGAGATCCGAATGAGGGACTAGTTTACCTCCGGAATATTTTACCCCAGGAGAATCCATGAACCATCTGTTACTATTTCTTGACATAACAATAAAAATGTTCGGCTGCTTATAACAAATATTCGTGATTATTATTCCTTAATTTTAATATTAATATGCGCGCCATCTATTGACAATATCACATACTATTACTTTTGTTCACATAACTCTTCAAATCTATAAATAGCTGAAAATATTTTCTACATTATAATTTATTGAAAAATCTATTTTTTGTATATTTTAGGTAAAAGCATGGGTTTTAAAGTTATTTTTTATTTCAGGATTCTAATTTCCGGGGGGGGGGGGGTAAAGCAAAACTTGTGAGGTTAGCAGTTTTGAATAGAGTTTTGAAGGATTTTATTAGTCATTTTATTAGAGGATGCAGGTGTCATTTTAGTCAGGATGGTGGTGTACATTCAGAAAATTGATGGTGGTCATCTCAGTTCCGTGGCAGGGGGTAGGGGAGGTGGGAAATGCATATACTTTCGCATTTATTAGGTACATATGTGCTAGAGCATTAAAATTAGTCTTATTATGTTCAATTTTAAGAGAGGTAACATCACAAAGATTACCTAATAACCCAGATTTTAAATATTCGGGTGGGGGTCGAAATGTCAAAAACATGATTTTTTTTTAGCAATCTCGTTTTTGTTTTGAGTCCATACTTCAGCGATTCTTATTTTTGGCTACTTTATTTGGTAGAACTGCTTGAAATGTCCCCAATACGGGAATTGATAAGGTGGTTGGTTCAAGTCTATGAGAAGGGGATGGGAGAAGTTTAAGTTCTGGAAAACAAACCACAATTTTGTTCTTCCAATTCAAAGGTAAATTAAAATCTGGTTTTTAACTTCCTGTTCTATATATTTCCCATTACTGGGCGATGATTGGAGCCCGGCCCTTCCATTCACGCCAGCTAATTTCAATTTGTCAATGTCTCCCTTACATCTGTTTTCTCATATACGAATGTGTTGGGACCTCCATTGTATATATCCCGTATTTATTTACGGGTTTTCTGTGAAGTCGTCATTTTACTGTGCTTGTGCGTTGTCTTGGATCCGATTTCCTGGGTCCGGGGGGGGGGGAGGTTTACACGTTGTGTACATCACGTGTGCATTATATATATACCTCACGTACAGCTCTACACGAATGTCTCGGAATACCCATGTTGGTGAATCATGCTATAACGACTTTTGACCTCTTCCTCTTGTAGTGATATATGATGACGTCATATAAGTCAACCAAGACAATTTCTATAAATCGTGAATGTAATCAATCATTCTAGTATTATGTGAATATTCTATTGTTTCTGGTAGGTTGCTATAAACAAATACTGTAATGGTCGTTGGGCCATGTTCAGAGATGAGTGCGTTTAACTCGTGATGTGATATACAGAAGTGATTCGTCAGATAGTATAAATGTTGTAACTCATCAAGAATTACATGAGAGTAATTAACATATGAAGATAAGGTATGATGGTTATAGAAGGACTTGTCACTGGGTCTACGCTTCAAGGATTCTGACATGCAAGAAAAGCACGACTGTGGTTAAAATAAAGAATACGTTTACATGTATACTAGTCTAGTTCATAAGCATTTCTGTTTTAATTCAGCTACGCTGTACTTTAGATAGGAACTGGACCTGGATATAACCTATCATCCGAATTTTTGCTGTATGTCGAAGAACTAAGACGAAAAGCTCATATTTATTTATTGATGGCACACTCGAGAAGAATCAAATTCGCGATAGTCGAGGTTTGACTGTAATTTCTTTTAATTAAATTTTAATAAAATATTTATGTTTTGTTTTAAAATACGTGAAATAGTCATAACATTTTTTTATCCCCCTTTTCATATTGTGATAATACTATTCATCTTGAAAATAAACAGTAATAACGCTCCAAAGATTATAAATTATGTAAGGTGTGATCGAAAAGTATCCAGACGTGTTGAATATCTTGGAAACATGTAACGCGATCCTGTTATAACTTGGCGACCGGCCAGTGTGAACATTATTCTGTATGGATGAGTAACTACAGTGCGGTTTGGTCGCTTAGTTGGCCGTAAGGCGTCGTTGAATGAAGTAACGTAGTGTCACAGTCGTATACTGACTAAGTAGATCAGTAAATGTGACTTAAGAAAATTTATGGAAATGAGTCAATGAGTGATGACCAGGTTAAAGTGTAGTTCTCACGATTCACTCGTGCCATTTGGATAGACTTTATACAGGGCGTCCCTGAAATAATAGTGCAAAATTTGGGAGGTGATTATTCAAATCATACCAAGAAAAAGTTTCTTTGAAGAAATACCGAAATATGGCCCATTTCGGAGCTACAGGCGCTAAACGTTAAGGAGGTAGCGTTACAAATAACGTCATATCCCGAAACGTAATGACGTAAGCCACCTATTTAAGCAATGTTTATAATTAACGAATGCAGCTTGAAAGGGGGTTTCTATGCTTGCCCTATTAAACCATTCCATTTCTTGACAACATAATTCTATGCGATACTCCCTCAATCATAAAAATTACTTACATGAATGTATCAGATACTATTTCGAATGTGATTAGCAAAGCCTACAGAGCTTACGTCATTATGTGTACATTACGCCATTTGTTACGATGCTGCTCTAACTTTGAGCTCTTACAGCTCCGAAACCACGCATAATGTTGATTTTTTTAAATGAACTTTTTCTTGTGTTTATGTGAATAATCACCTCCCGAAGTTTGTACCTTAATTCAGGGACAGATACACCCTATATATACCCTTACCATTATTATAAATAATGTATTTTTTCCATGGAGCTTTCACAAAAAGAAAATAATGAGCAAAGATTATAATACCTGTTGGATTTTAAGCTTTTCAATCTGCTTGTTCCATTAGTAACTTTGGTGTAAGTAATCCTTCGTTTAAATCATTACTCTTACTTGATACTTATTTATCGCCAACGCAGTAATTAGTCATTCTTAATTTTAGCAGACTGTGTCAGGTGGTCTAATCAGAATATTATACATTTCCTGTGTTTAAATTGTATTTTATCATTCTTCACCTTTCTTGTTTAAAAAAGAAAAATAAACTTTTTTCTCTTTCACACTTCGGCTCCTGCATGTTCTGAGCAAATTTGGACAGACCATGACATGTTGTAAAAACGTTGAATGAAATCTAACATAGCACCTAAATCCCCATATCTGTCCTTTCTTACGTAAACATGTACACGTGAATTTATGTGTATTAAGCACAGCAAGCTTTTTCTGACACATAACCCTGCACTAATTGGTGTAAACATTGCATGTCGCATAATAATTTTTACATTTAATTTTTTTTCTCGCAGAATTTTCCACGAGTGACAATCAGTTCAAGTTTTATCTCAGAGCCATCTGTTGACAGTTTACTGGTGTACAAGGTGGATTTGCGTGAAACTTGTGCTTCCCTCTCGTGCTAGTTACCGCAGTTAAGTTCTCACAACATAATGTGAGAAAAAAAAGTAATTTGTTCGTTTCTGCCATCTAACGGAGTCGCATCGTACTTAGCGGTTGTAACTAGCTAGTGCTACCCTCTTCCCGCTATTTCTGAACTACTTTCATGTTGTTTTTTATCATTGGATCTCTATTCGTGGCGTAATTCTGTAGTACTGCGGATAACTAACTATTCGTGTTTTTCTTACACAAATTCACTCGCGAACATTAGCTATCAAAAAGCACTGAAGCTCAGATAAAAAGTCACTCCACTGCTTTCAAACACAGAAACAAAACAGGCTTAAAAATTAAGAAAAAAAACTACAGTTTCTTTAGCTAATATTTTTGACTAAATATACAGACTAGAATCTTCGGTTTACAAATTAAAATAAAATCAACATAATTTTGGATTAAAAAAGGGTAATGTTGTACTTATTATGCACACATAGAAGGGAGATTTATCCTAAATAGAAATTATTTGAAGGGTTGATACCTAGTATCTGCAATTTTTGCCACCTATAGATGTTATTGTCTAGTTATTAAAGAAAAAAATAGTGAAATTTTCAATTGAAAATTTGTAACAAATAAACCATCTCGTTTATTTGTTACGAAGTTTCAACTGGAAAGTCCGCCATTTTTTCGCTTTCAATAATTAACAAATTTAGGTGACAAAAGTTGTAGATACAGGTATCAATGGTTAACCCTCGACTTACTCTCGCATTTTTTGTATTGTTCTTCTAATATGTTACATAAAACAGCTATGGTGTCACGAGTTTTATGTTGCTGAAATCACAGGCTGTATCATTGAGCATAACATTAAGCATTGCGCCGTAAAATCTGTCTCACAGATTAGGTGTACCAAATTTTTTGTTTGAATAAATAGCTCGTGGATAACGGCACAATATCGCACCGTCCAACATATTACGACAGACTGAACTCCGAGGTGAATACCTATTTCACTTGTGATAAAATTTTATTTACATATACAGGGTGGGTAAAAATAACTGCTTATTAGAAGTATATAATATTTTTAATGCTAGTCGATCGATTGTAATGAAATAAGTTTTACATTGCACAGTACATTGTTTAAAAAAAAAAACACATAGGCACAAGTGTTAAAATTCTACATAACCAGAAATATTGTTCACCATTTTTGCAGTCGCCTGGGAACATATTCGACTGACTTTAGCAGGAACTTACGTTGTGTGTGTGTGTCAGAACGTTCGTCCAACTGTTCCAAATTCTTTGGCTTTGTTCGAGAAACTTCTTCCTTCGCCCACTCCCACACAAAAGTCACACAGGGTGAGGTCAGAGTTTCTTACTCCCGACCTCCCGTCCCGGTGCTAGGATGTCGAGCCATTCACGAACAGTGCGTGCAAAATGAGGAGGGGTATCATCTTGCATGAATATGAGGTCATTGAAGTTGTCTCAAGTGAATATTGTTAGGCCACACATGTTTTCAAAGCATGTTAGGGAACGATATGTATTCATTATGTCCAGAATAATAAATAGCCCCGTCACTTGACTGGAAGCCATGTCGAACTACACTGTGACCTTAGGCCGATTTTCTACCAAGTTTATTTTGCACGTGGTCTAGCTGAAGTGCATGTTTCTTAAGTTTCAAGAATGGCATTGAATGCTGAGTATCTTACGAAGGCAATGCCGATCGAGATTATTCAGAATGGCCATCTATGATCGGTATCCGCGTTATTGGTTCAGTTTTTTTCCCGATATTCTTATGCTGCTAGGGATTGTGTATGTATCGATGTGCGTGTATGTATCGATGTGCGTGTATGTATCAATATACCGTATGTATCTACCAATCTTCTGGAGCGTATTGAGAGGTCTACATTTGTACTAGGAACCTATGTTCGCAACGAGTTTCTTTATTATTTATTAAATTACGCTCAAGAGATACAGTACGAGGAAGCATTTGCAGCAGACGCTTCGTTGCTACATTCATTTTTCCTTTTTTTAAAAATTGTTTCATGCAGCTTTTCCGTTTACAGCTATAAATAATATCATCAGAAACTATTATTCTACCTGATTTATTTCTGAATAAATCAAAACATCTGCAGGGGTGCACTTTCTTCTTCAAAAACTAAATTGTTTTGTTTATTTTCAGCAGAGTTTTGCTTTACGACAGTGTTTTGTCTGAGGAGTGTGGAACTCCGGTTTCCCAGGATGCTCTGGGTAACCCGTCGTAATAATGGATGCTTCATAGAAAGCGAAGTGAGCGGTGTCGGAATATCCGACCACAAATCACTAATCTTACGTTAAAATATTACTATAAATAGCTGGATTTGCATAAGTAAGTAGCGCAAATATGTATACATATAAATTATTTATACATATTTGTTGGCTTGGGAATATTTACAAAAATCTAAACCAGCGTTCGTTAGAACATGTGCAAATTTTCCCGCCGTTAACTTTTTCGGTGATTGAAGCTGAAATTTTCAGTTAATAACTAACTTTTAATCAAGATCTTAGTGGTTTTAATAGTGACAGTGTTTTTCTTTATTATGTCCGTGTAAACGTTAATCTTCCCTAACTGACGGAGAAAAACAGTGCTTCCCCTGGTACTCTGTAATCGAATAGCTGCAAATATTTTCTAATGCTAACTACAAGTTAAAGTAAAATTTTTGCTGACTGAAATCTTTGTTCCTTCAAAGATTATTTTGTGATGAGCAGTGTTCAGCTTTAAATTAATACATTTCTTCTCTTTATTGTACCTGGAAATAGTACAATTCACACAAACTATGTATTCATTTTCTTGCATGAGTGGGCTGCTTATGTCTAAACAAATAATCAAGCTACTGCTAAGATGAAGTTTATGTGTATCACTCAACCATGCCAATGTTTCAGCGTGTGAAGTGTTACTCCTGAAATAATTAGTGTATTTCATATGATGTGTAGTGCCAAGTATTTACAGGCAATTAGGCCATACATTCTCATTCTAATAATGTGTGTGCTTCTTAAACTGCTACCGCGTGTGTGTGCAGTGATATGAAAATATAAATATGCTATACTGCAATGTGTTCCATATATTCAGAAATGTACTACGTGTCCGTCAGTCAGTCATTTATACACATAGGTTTGTACAAGGGGGTACGGTTAAGTACCTACTCCCAAAAAGCCCATAACAAACATGGGCCTACTTAAGCTGTTGTTTTCTGACCATGTTTATGTGTAACTAACATTAATTATGTCCACTCCACTTTCTCACTGCAATGTTTTTAATAATAATAAGAATAGTATGTTCACTCCACTTAATCACCCTCTCTTGACGGGGTAAAGTCAAGTTTATACACTCCACGTTTGCTCTCCTACTATGCAAGAGCTATTTTTTTATTTACAAGTCTTACGTTCATGTAAGTGTATTTCAGCGTAATGGTACCAGTATTGGACCGTGTGTTACAAAAGTATGTGTAATTCAATTTAAAGTTAAAATCATTTATTTGGTAATAAACCTGATGTGGAAAATAGTTAAAATGTTTCTTTTTGCTATAACAAAATTTTGGTTTAGGCTTTTAGCCTATAGTTAGTTAAAAATAAGGTAAAAAAATTGACCTATTTTCATAATTGGTTCCAAATATTTTAAGATTTTGTTGCGTGGCCGTTTTGTTGTTGCTTTGCTGCCGTGCCAGCTTTGAAATAGGTATACCTTAGCCAGTATTTGTTCCTTGTTGGGGTTGTTAGTTAATACTGGTTTCAAGTAAAGTTGTTTTCTGCGTCGTCGACTTTGAGTGATGCTGTTGTATGATGTGAAGTCATGAAAAATATTATTTTGGAGGCCTAACGAGTTCGATTGATCAGTGTATGATCTAAATACAGTGAAGACTTCAGGTTGGTAAGTTCTTCGTATTTTGAGGAGTGTTGTTAACACTACTGAACTTTGAACGATGTGTTCTATATTATTGAGGAGCAGAGGACTCCTGTGGTTATATTTGAATTTTATAGCAACCCAGGATATGGTGAGTACTGCGTGGGTTGATTTTAGGTTAGGTCCTCTCTCCCTCTGCTATGACCATTTTTGAATAATGGCATTAATGCACCTTCGACTTGAAACTTGGAGCTCCAGTGTTCTAATGATTCCCTGGGGGTAGTAATTACTGACTAGGTATGATTGTCCTAGTGTGTAACATGGCCATCCTTCATCCAAGTGCACATTTTGTGTGTAACTTGTTCGGGAGTTTGTTCCTTCTCCTAAAAAAGGAATTTTATATAGAACTTGTGGTAACACAGTGCGTGAAACATGCTTGACCTCATCTTGTGTGGATGTGTTGTGGTGGTGACCACCAGGGAGGGATGTTTCACATTGCCACACCTTAGTGTTCTAGAACGACTGTATTTTGTATGGTGGTTATCCTGAATCGTGAATATGAAAAGAAAGTCCGGTGTAATGGTCACTGTAATGCTCAGATTAGACAATCGTCTAATATTTCTTCTGAAAGATGTCGCCTATGAAATGAGTTTCAATGATCTATCCGAGATATTAGCCATAATATGTATCGGATATGTTCCAGTCGTGATTCTAAACTGGGTGACTGGGAGAAGTTGCCGATAAAAACCTACCTTCAATTACGGATGATTTTAGGATATGTTTTACTTTTGTATGATGTAAAAACGTGCGAATTTGCTAAATATCTATTGATTGATCAATATTTTGGTATTCTAAAAATATCGATAAGAACTAAAAATTCAAAATCAATGCATGAACTCTGAAAAATATTTTGAATTGATAGATGACTGATTAGGGACTTGGGTTTTCTATCATCACTTACAAAGGAAGTGTTTCGGTTCGAACAGGAATTTTCGACAAGACTTCGAACATATATTTGTACCCAAATACTGATAACGCCTGCAAAGCAATTCGACTGCGTAAGGCTGCGTTTGTCCAGTAGAGAGCGTTAAAAATTTGAAGTAAGAGAAGGGCAACCGCTGAATTGGCTCCCGCAGTTTCGATTCAAACAGGCATTAATTCCTCAAATTATATACGTGATAGTATTGACAAGGAAACAGCAAAGCCACTGTACCGTGAAACGAATAGTTTGACAGATATAGGCGAATTTATGTCTTCACAAATGTAAGTGAGGGTTTTCTATAGAGTGAGTAAACTAGAAGGGAGAATCACAGTAGTCATACAGGGCGTAAGACACATGAGGGCAACCTTCAAAAGTACACGCCATGTGCGCAGTGTGAAATGCCGTATATCCAGTATACGGCGCCTGTAACTGTCAGTAATGTCAAGAGTGTAATTGAAGTACCATTTGACACCGCGCACATGGCGTGTGCTTTTCAAGGTTGCTCTGATGTGTCTTACGCCCTGTATGACTACTGTGATTCTCCCTTCTAGTTTACTCACTCTATAGAAAACCCTCATTACATTTGTGAAGACATAAATTCGCCTATATCTGTCAAACTATTCGTTACACGGTAGAGTGGCTTTGCTGTTTCTTTGTCAATACTATCACGTATATAATTTGAGGAATTAATGCCTGTTTGAACCGAAACTGCGGGAGCCGATTCAGCAGCTGCCCGCGTTATCTTTCTCTTGCTCCAAACTTTTAGCGCTCTCTACTGGACAAATGCAGCCTTACGCAGTCGAATTACTTTGCAGGTACTATCAGTTACTGGGGTACGAATATATGTTCGAAGTCTTGTCAAAAATTCCTGTTCGAACCGAAACACTTTCCTCGTTAGACATAAACTTACAGAATTACGAGCCACAAATTCTGTTTGAATTACTAGACACGTAGACATAGGAGACCAACATGACATACTGATACTTTGTTTCACAATTATTTGTTATTGTTTTCTCTTTTATTAGTATGTCAATTTAGGTACCATTTTATCTTTCTTTTTGAAGTTGCTTTATCTGTGTATTATCATATATTCTGTCCTTCATTTTTATCTCAATTGATAATGTACGTGTTTTAGTGTTTAATTACTCATAATATGTAAACTTACTACAGGGAGTAAGACCCAGATAGATACTAATTTGAGAAAAAGAACTACTTGGAAACTCTGTGCATGGTTTATTTCTTTTCTGCCTTTAAAGTTCAAATGTCTTTATAATTCTGCGAAGCTAGTTCTCTTCGTAAACTTTACATTGTTAGGTAATGGAGAGTTTCTGAATCTTGGGTCTGTCAGACCCGACGTTACTACTGGCGTGCTTGAGTCATGCTCACATGTTTAAGTTATCGGTTGTTTGGGTGCTGATGGCTGCAGTGCACCTTTGGCACTCAATAATTTGGCACAGTGTTGTAAATTGTGAACTGCGTACATAATCTAAATCTACTGAAAAATTTGCTTTACACTGCGAAAATGGCCGTTTCTGTTAAGGCCTCATAACAATTTTGTAAGGTTTTATTACTTCTTTTTTTTCTTCTACAAAATGTCATATTTCTTGTAACTCTAGCTTTTCTTTAGCGTTTGATACCCTTTCGATTTAACACATATATGATTCAATAAACTGGAGTTAGATTCAATTCAGAAGCACAAAAATGTCAATGGGTCTCATAGACCAGACTTTTTCCCCCTACGTTACCACCGTAGGGTTAATGTAGAATTTTCAAATATAGAATGGCTGAGTGAAAGAAAAGGTTATGTTTTAACTCCGCCAATTAAAAGAAGAATATATGATATGAAATGAAATGTTCGGTTCCAACGATTTTTTTTAGATGTAAATCATATTCGATTCCAGTATTTTTTCTTTATATGAATAACATTCGATTTGATAGCATGAAAAAAAATATGTACCAGTGATATCGACGTTAGGTAGGCTATAGAAATTTTTAAATTGCACAACCCTATATATGTGTGGGCGTACTCACTCGCATACGTGAGACAAATAGGCGGAATATTTTAGTTTATTTGCTTACGTTAGACATATATTAGCAAAAAGAAGAAGTAGATAGTTACGAACGAGGACATATGTCCCAGTGTATTTGATTAGCATTTTTAGACATTTGCTGTCTGAAATCTTGTTGTTCAATACATTTTATGAACATTATAAAATTTCGTTTTGCAACTGCACAACATATAGAAATATTATTAATCATTCCTGTTTGTCTGGAAGAAAAACATAGACAGTATGTCGTTTTCTTCTTTTCTTTGTTTGATGTTCTGATTCACCATTCTATATGCAAAATTATTTTTTTATATAACAATTTTTACAACAGATCTGCTGCAAACACACAATAACGTGTAACCGCGCTAAAATTGATATATTGTTCGAAGCGCCATCTATCATGATGCGAGTTTTAGTAACAATTCAATTTTTGTACTGTCATTTTCACAATTTTTCTTTGTTATTATTGTTTATAGTTTTCTCATTTACCAATACATACCTTTCATTTTAATTTATTTTTCGTATCTTATATTGTTTCCTCTTGTTCTGCTACAAATAGTTTTTGTGATAAATAGTTTCCAGCCATCCAGATGTGTTCCATATATCTACATGCCAGAGAGTAATACCAGGTGTATGCATAAGTTTTTGCCGGTTCTTTTTGTAAAGAAAACACGTAATTTTCAAGGGAAATTAATTTGGTTTTATTCAAAATATTGGCCATCGGCTTCTACACATTTCGCCCATCTTTCAGGTAATTGATGCATACCATGCCAGAAAAACTGCTTGTCTTTTGCGGCAAACCATTTGTCGAGCCATTTTCCAACGTCTTCGAAATTGATGAAGTGCTGCTCTGCGAGCGCGTGCCCCATTGATGCGAAGAGGTGATAGTCAGATGGCGCCAGGTCTGGGGAGTACGGCGGGTGCGGAAGGATGTCCCATCCAAGCGAGTTCAAGGTGTCTTTCACTGTTTTTGCTGTGTGAGACGGCGCATTGTCGTGTAACACAATCATTTTGCCATGTCTTCGGGCCCATTCCGGTCGTCTTTCGATCAATGCGTGATTTAAATTAATCGTTTGTTGGCGATAGCGTTGTGCATTAACGGTTTCGCCGGGCTTCAAGAGTTCATAATACACAATACCACTCTGGTTCCACCAGACACAAAGCATGGTCTTCTTGCCGAAGCGATTTGGTCTTGGTGCTGAAGGACCGGCTTCGCCAAGTGAAAGCCACGATTTCCTTCGCTTCGGGTTTTCAAAATAAATCCATTTTTCCTCACCCGTCACAATTCGATACAAAAAGGATTTTCTTTCGTGGCGTTGAAGCAACATTTCACAAGTAACTTTGCGATTTCCATTTGACGTTCATTCAAATCGTGTGGGACCCATTTACCCAGTTTATTGATCTTCTCCATCGATCGTAAATGTCTGCTGATTGTTTCTTGTGACACATTTAATGTTTTTGCCAATTGCAGTTGAGTTTGAGTTGGGTCATCCTCCAATAACACCTGCAATTGCTCGTTTTCCCACTTTTGTGGTCTACCAGAGCGCGCACTGTCTTTCACATTGAAATCACCACTTTTAAATTGTCGAAACCATGTCTCACATGCTCTAATCGATGGAGCGTGTTCACCATATGTTTCTACCAGCACACGATGACTTTCAACAGCCTTTTTCTTTTGATTAAATAAGAAAAGCAATGCGTGCCGCAAATGTTCTTTTTTCAGGCACAAACTTCGACATGATCACTGAACGATAAAACAAAGACGCTAGTGTTTGGCGGACTCAACTTGTGTGTGTTTGTAGTTTAATGTCAGACGAACAAAATGACGTATGTGTCAAATGAATACACTGCGTACTTTTCGCTGGCACCATCTCTTAGGTAAACCGGAAACTACTTATGCATACACCTGGTATAGGTAAGTAAATATGCAAAAAAAAAAAAAAAATCAGTAGAGAGACACAGAAGAAGGAAATGTGAAGAAATTGCAAGTTGATAAGCAATCTTCAGCATAAATATTCAGAGTTACTTACTTGAATGGAAAGTATTTCTACTTAATAGTATTATTTAACTCCTCTGTCAGGGTTTCTTTGGTTCAAATCTTCAAACTCACTTTCACTACTTCAATTAGCTTGAAACTAAGAGATTCAAAAGGACCTGTCAGTTTTAGACCACTTTTATGCACGGTGTTTCTTTTGGGCGTACAAGACGGTAGGCTGTAATGAGTTTTCTTTTGTAACTTTTTATTCACTTACGTTATGCCGCGGGAGTAGCTGGAGTAAACAGAAACAAAAAGGAAAGAAGCATAAAGTCGCGTTGCCAGTGCGTTTTTTTTTTCTGCGATACTGATACGTCTGAGCAACTGTATTCTGAAAAGCCTGGCAACACTTCGACTTCTAAGGCTGAAAAATATAACAACCTCAGTATATCATCAGTGTCTGTATAAACAAACGGCTTGTTCTCTAGACCACGAACGTCTTTTAGAAAACCGCAGCCAAAAATATGACCGCAACTGCATAAACGTACTTATTTGTTTCCATTCTGCTTCTCTCATGTCGCGCGTAGAAACGCCTATGCATAAAAGGGACCTTAAAGTCAAAGTCATAGTTTTCCTCACTGTTTAAGAACATAAAGATTTTAACTATCTATGGCTCATCTCTGTGTGTATTGTAGTTACTGAGATCTAGGGGGAATGAAATTGAGAATAGTAAGCGACTGACAAGGACCTGCCAGTTTTACAGTCAGCCATGGTTTCCACCACCGTTTGAGACCATGACAAATCCAACGGTGTACGGGTCATACCTGTCGAACTTGTAGTTACTGAGCTCTCTAGGATGACGGACAGATAGACAGGCCAAACTGTACATTTTCTTTCTAAATACTGACGTTTATACAGTGGGGGGGGGGCTAAAAATAATATATTTATGATTATTAAATTAATAACTTCTTTAGTTATCAATCAATTGTAGAAAGAATAATCACCAATATTGTAGGTATGATTGATTTTTTTAGGTCACTTACAAAACAATATTTTATTTTTAAGTTCATTATGCATTTTACTGCATTATTGATCAGGATGATAAAATTGTTTCAATTACACTCTTATATAGTTATTTCTTTTTATATGAATTTGTTTATTTTAGACTGACTTTTAATGAACGAAAGTTGGTTCCAATATAGAGGTTATATTTAAATTGGTGTCAAGTATTCTCTGATATTCATCCTCCATGGTCCTGGCGGTAACGTCCGTGAACTTTGGATTGGCAGACAAGCGAGTTCGAGCCCCATGACCTACTAACCTGAGTGAGGTTTTCAGGGATTTCCCTCAGTTTCACCAGGGGAATGCCGGAATGATTCCTTAAGTAAAGCTGTGTCTATACGTTCTCCATCCTCTACCCAATGGTTTCTCGGCCTGAGCCAAACATGACAAAAAATTGAAAATCATCGATCAGATAATAAAAAAACTAATTCCAAGATCTGTCGAAATAGGTTTATTTGTTTTTGACAAAAAGGACCCCCGAATCGGTTTACTATGATGGTACATAGCAAAACATTAATTGATAAATCATAAACGTTGTATGAAAGTATAATATCTGAATTGTTGAAAGTTGATTAGAATCATTAAGGTAAACAAAGCTGAGAACTTGATTTAATGTTGTCTTTGCTTTAAAAGCAATACAACAGTTTATTTGGTGTCTCGTGGTGATCGAGAACGTGATAACGTACCATACAGAACGTAGAATTACGAACTGTGTGTAACACAGGATTTAAAAGTGAAAAAAAACGAACGTTCCAAAACCACTTTGTTAGATTTACTGTACATTTCATTTTCTATTTTACAGCCAATTAAAATCCACACCCATGTCCCTGCAGGGACTCGAACACGGGACCTCCGAACAGTTGGACTAAAGCCTCAGACCGCACGGCTACCCGGCCGGCAAGTACGCTATGTGATCAAAACTATGTGGTCACCCACCTGAAAATGAAGTACAAGTTTGGGCCACCCTTTATAGGGAACACTGTGCCCCACCGCTAGCCTTCATAACAGTCTTCACTTTCGTAGGCATATTTTCAATCAGGTGGTGGAAGATTTTCTGGGAAATAGCAGCCCATTCCTCGCTGAGTGTTGAAATGAGAAGAGGTATAGATGTGGGTCGGTGTGGTGTAGCACGAAGTTGGCGTTCCGAAACATCCTTGAAATGTTCTGTCGGATTCAATATTTAACATCCCATAATTACCGCACCATGGAAGCTATTTGAAGTTTCAGCGTTAAAAGTACAATTGTTGTACACACAACATTTACCTCTAATTCCTGTAATTGACCTAAATAATTAAAAGTTACACTTTTAAAATATTACCTCTTTATGTATAATGTGCAAGAATCGTAATTTGAATGTCATCTACTAACATAAGCGGCATTAGCCGCACATGGGTGCCATTACCCGAACACAGATGGTGCGATTCAAGAACGTCTACTGATTCATGTTGATTGTTTTCAACAGAAGATCTTCGTTGTATTTGTTAACTAGACTCGGCCCTACAAATCCATGTTTAATTTATTACGAAAGGATAGAAAACTACGGAGATATTAGAATTTTTCCTTACGTGGGCAACAATCCCCAACTTTTAAAATCGACATACAAAACTGAGTTTAGGTGTAAAAGATTAGGTGCTATTGGACGAAGAGGAATTGGCGGGAAAAGTTAGTAATATATATGGTTTGTGGTGGTAGATATATATATCTTCTAGATCTGAGTGTCCACTTGAAATCGTGTTACTTATTAGAAGTTTGAAATATTGTAAGATATAGATTCTAAACTAAACATTGATTTACTGATTTTCTAGATGATAATGGTAGTACGCTACAATTACAAAAAAACAAACAAAAAAAACACACGAAAGATCGAGTTTAAAATTTCCTGCTAAGGGGGGAGGAGTATTATACGTGCTGCGGAGAATATGCATTTAAAAATCTAAAATTCTGTATATTGGTTTAAAAAATGGAAGCAATTTTAAGATCAGCATTACCATCCAAACAACAGAGCATTGTGCTGCTATGCGAAAAACTCGTGCTACTTCATAGAAAATGATGCCAAAAGTAGACCATCCTTTCATCTTTACGTTATTTAGCCCAAAACTACTACTACTACTACTATTATTATTTACATGGAACAATTCAATAAAATTTAATAAAACTCTAAATTCGAATTTCTGCATAGGATTTGTATGAAACACATAAATAATTCATTTCCGTACAAAATTTGTGAGAAACCATGACATTGAAAAAAAGAAAAAAGTAGAAATCAATCTAAGGGACAAATTACTGCTAATTATAGCATATTTTATAGTTTGTAACCCTCAATCTGATTCGCTACCCTTCAACTTACAAGTAAGTTTTGTTTTACGATACCGAAAATGATATTATTAGCACTATGTGTATATTTTAATAAATATTTATGTAAGGCCTGCATTTTCTCCGTCTTTAAGAAAGGTCAAGAATACAGTGATTCCTTTTATAGTTCTTACTGTGCCTACTGAAGAACTCTTTCGATTTCTTGTCCTCTGAAACACGCAGCGTGTCTGTTTGCGTGTGTAGAAGAGAAGCAGAACATATAGTTTCCTCGGCTAAAGTGAAGGATTGTGCTAGATTTAGCCACTATACCAAAGACATTATGCTAGATGCTAAAGCAGGTTTGGATGCCAAAGCATTAAGATAGGCTTCATGCAAAGAGTGGCAACGCTGATCAAGATTGATACAATTTTCTGGTTCTAAAAGATGAACATATGGCACATAAAACATTGTAGATATTTTGCCTTTTGTTTATATTGAGGAGTAAATGAGCGATTTCACCAACTGTTTAAGATCACACTTTACGTAAAATTTTCTATTCTGAAGATTTGTTATAGTTTTCCTTTTAAACACCTTGTATTAAATCTCCTTTAGCTTCGACAAGCTTATTAAATGCCGTGAATGAATGTATGTCGTTGCAAGTCTTTACTCTTTTTAAAATCCGTGTAAATCCAGAGAGACTCGTGTGTCAAAATACATCTTCGCATTTTATCAGAGTACTCAAAAAAACAAATTCTTTAGTAGTGACATCTGTTGGTAAAATTGAAGCTTATTCAATCTAGGAAACTATTAAAGAAAAAATTATCAAGAGCGTGTTTCTCACTGATTTTTCTATTTTTTTTTTAATTGTGACTCTTAGCAACTTTAAACAACTAGTGTTTGCTCATAAATTACGAGGGTGAATAAAAATAAACTAAAGGCAAGATTTTTACACTTCCCACAAAAGTATATAGGAGACCAAATGAACATACTTCACAATATCCATGCACTTGTATCTTTCTAGTGGTGTATTGAGCCCAAAAATAGTATCGGGGCGCTCGATTAACGAATAGTTCGATATGAGCATGGCAAATACGGTGGACATTAATGTTTATTTATCATTGCAGTATAGTAATGATAACATTAATGGCATTCCTACTACAAGAATAATCCATCATGGGCCTATCTGTCAGCAACACCATACACAACAGGAAATACAAATTTGATTATTTTCACTAAAAATCTGTCGAAACTCCTTAAATCGTCCAATTTTTTGGTCATTTTATATTCTTTACAATTGTGTATGTCAGTGATTATGATTAATTTGATATACAATTGAGGGGTTTGAGGTGAACTGAAGTAGAATGTCAGTACACAAGGTCTACAATGACATGTGGAAACCATTTGGTTGACAAATAAATACCTGAGAGGAAATCAAACTTTTGCCGTTGAAGTTTTGGGTTCAGAGTTAGATCTAACGCATTCCTCGTATTTTTGTTAGTTAGGACAACACATTCTTTTTACATTCCCGCCTTTACATTCCCATTTAAGGATACAGGCCATCGTGTTGAGACATGGACCTCGGAGTGGTTAAGGCGCTTGTTTTTGTGCGCGTGGTCATGAGATCAATTCTTGCCGGGGGCCATTGAACTGAGCTTTTCGGAGCCCACTTTACTCAAAACTGTATAGGCCTCTGTCCTTAGAAGCTCAATGGCACAGTCGATAAGTACCACTGTAGTGTAAAGCTATCAGAGGTCCGATTTCGTCTCTAATGTTTTTCTTGATACTGTCTACGTACATGAAATTGTTTAAAAATAACAGGTTAAGTGGAACAGAGACAAGGCGCTCCCTGATGTCTAAGAAAAGTACCGGGACGACGCCCTGGCTCTACCACACTCCTGTATCTTTCACTAGCTTCTGCATTCCTGTAGAAAAATAAGTACTTTTGCGGTATCCAAGTCTGTACCGCTTCTTTATTTCATCGTCACAGCTGAATCTGCGACCACGCAATTCCTCCTAGAAGAGCCAGGAACAGCTGATAACCAAATGCATAGCAAATTCAAACTCCGCTATTTATTGTTCTGTTCTGATGATGGCATTAATTCTGTCAACGTAGGTTTGTATGCTATCATTAAACTAAAGATGATTTTCCTGTCTTTACCTGTAAGTCAAATCTGATAGTTTCATCCTCAGCCCCGGAATATATTAATCCCAAATCAAACAAGGATCAAAGGTTTTGTGTACGTACACCCCTCACGCCAGGAGATGGAACCCCAATGAGAAAAAATGGAGTTTTGAAAGTTAAAATGTCCATTCCATTCACTATTTGTCGGGGGGAAACTTACCGAGTTTACCTTCAGACCTTTCTTCCAGCTTGTAGTGTTTTTTTCACCAAGAATCCTGTCGTGAGTTTCTATTAAAACTGACGTGGTGGTAGCGATATTTTTTTGTGAGTGAGCACTGAAATTTACAACTTATGCACAAGGGCGCCGATCCCGGGGGGGGGGGCTATGCCCCCCCCCAAAGTTGAAATGAAAGTGAAGTCGGTTCTCCTATTTCTACAGTACATGGTCATTCGTTTTCCCCTTCTACTAAGCTTATCTCCCTTTGGAAAATCAATTTCGTTGATAAATTCCTCCCTGAAACTTGTTTGCTACAGTACTTATATAAATTACATCACGTATAGTACCCTCGCCTCGCTAAAGGAGTTAATTCGTGCATTGCTTGTGTTGTTTTTGGATTTTCGTGCATCGATATAGACCATTTAGTTAAAAAAGAAGAAAAGAATGAAAGAAAAAATCAAAACGTATTTTCTGTCGTTTATCCCTCGGAACGCCAAGATCGGGTAAAACTGACCCATACAGTCAAAATATTATTTTTGTCCGTTAGTCATTAAATGGAAGAGTGAAATTCTGTGTATTCTTCACGTACGTGTCCAAAATCTTATGGTAGAAA
>JAGDQP010012105.1:0-51162 GCA_022664845.1 Lepisma saccharinum
CTCATTTAACGTACTATCCGGCATTCGCTGGTTAATCTGAGGGAACCCCTCAGTCAGCATGGTTGACCGCGGGGTTCGAACCCGTGTGCCTACGCATTGCCGGACCGAAATTTGTGACGTTACCGCCTGGACTATTTTTAAAAAAAACTTTGTTAGCCCTAAGCGGGCTTTACTTGTTCAGCTTGTTATACCTTTTAACCTACGTAGACTGATACTCTCCTAAATCTAAGTTAAAATCACACACACAAACATCCATGCCCGAGGCGGGATTCGAACCCACGATCTTCTAGTCAATGGACTAGTTCACTAGTTCGCTCGATCACCTTGATCGGTTCTGAGGCTTGGTTACTAAAATATTGTGTAAAAACACATAACTTTTTACAGGAATTGCTGACATTTACAGAGAACAATTTTATACGCCTAATATCGTAATGCACATACTAGAAATGCCTATTTAGTTAATGACTTATTTAACTTTATCTCTTGTGATTAAAAATAGTTTGCAACCAAGAAATGATCTAATGGTTCTAAAGTCGTTGATTCCAGCCGGCTGTAAGCGCATGTGATGACAATCCACCATGACACCATGCAGGATGATTTACGGTTAGTGTTACTAACTTGCACAGGAACAAATATATTGGCAATGCACACTCTTACCCCGCTGCCTAAAGGCTATAAATAGAAGAAGTCAGTCTTATTGTATTGACTCCACTCTACACCTTACACTGTCTGCTGTGAACGTTGTATCAATTTTTGTAGAATACGTGGCATACCAACTTTGATTCTTAAAGGGAAGCTGAGTTTTCTATCCTGATTCATATAAATAATATACAAATTTTAGTGACGTTATTATTATGATTGTGCTTTCTAAACACGCATACATGTATAAACGAGTAGGGCTATTTATTTATTTGAGCATCCAACTGTGAACATATATTTGTTACGTAAAACATTACATTAGTGTATAATTTTTTGCAAATGTTGCAATTGCAAAACTATAGTACGATGTGCTATTAAATTTCAGAAGTTCCTATGCGATTAAGTTGATAATGTTATTTAAATATGATTGTCACGTCCGGTGTGCCTTCGCCGTCAAAATGTAATACGTTTGGCCAGGAAACGATCATAGATTTGAACACCAAATAGAAAAAGGAATTTGCTGGGAAACCCTTTCTATCTCGTTTATTTATTTATTTTGGAGGATTGCAAGTTGGATTTCTGGAAAGTAGTAGATTTGTGCACTTATATTAATAAATCATAAGATCTTTGTTTTTAAAATGACGGATCAGGCGAAATGCTCAGTAAAATTTTTATGTAATTCCCTGTGTTTTTGTCCTTTCATCTAAAGGAAGCACACCGTCTAGCTTCGAGATAACACAGAATATGAACCTTGAAAAGTAAAATAATATTTAACCTTTCACATACCATATTAGTACTTGGTCCAAGGATAATCTAGCTGCTAAAAAAAAAGGAGAATTGAAGAGTTTCTAAACATTTTGAGCCCCAATTGCTTTTGAATTACCTTCATTTTAAACACTTTTGTACTATATGTCGATAAGTACATTTTTTTACACTGTAGCGGGAACACCCACGCTATAGATTATATCTTTACATTTAAAACTGGCTCAAATTAGTCTTGGATATCGTCCGTAGGGAGTTTTTTCTAGTTGTACTGAACGATATTCCAGGCATCAAAACTCACAGAAAACTAAGGGTGTCACCCTATACTTCTCTCTAAGAGGGTTAACGTAAGGCCTACTTATAATATCAATCGAGACTCGAAGACCTTTCTCGATTAATTCACCAAAGGAGGCAGGGAAAGAGGGCTCAGGGTTTTCATTTCTTTTCTCTACACTGTTCCATACTTTTAATATTCGATTGCAATGCCCTCTAACGCTCCTTCCTTTTATTAAATCTGGCGTGTTCCGGTCCGGTGGTCTTTCTTTCATTCAACCACAGAGACACAACGAGCATCTGTAGGGGTTGGGTGGAGAGGGTTTTGGGATCCTCCTTTATATCGAGGAAGGAGAGAGGACGTGAGATATATGTACCGCACCAATCCGTAGGCGAGGAATATAAAATTTGCATCGCTTCGTTTCCTAAGCCAGATGTTCCCTCATCTTCCACAATGGTAGCAGCAACCCATATGCACCAGAAAGGAGGGTACGAGATGGAGAGAGATACATGCATTCATACATCGAGGAGGGAGCGAGCACATAGGGATAGGAGACATAAACCGTGTGAAGATTTCTTACGGGTTTGTGGATCCCTCCCTGACTGGCATACAGGAGCTCTCCAGAACAAAGGTCACCCTTTGCCTTACCCCCGCCCATGACTCACGCCTATTGGGTAAAATCAATGCATCTCTCGGCCAATCAAACAACTTTCCGAGTGTATCGTAGAATGTATCATAAAAGTGATGTACATTGTATGACACGTATGCGTATGAGTGTATGTGGAAAGAATCATCTTTTTTATATTTAGAAAGGAGTTCATTAAATGAACGTAAATTAGCAACATACAGCCATAAATTTGCTTATATATTAAAACAGTAAACAACAAATTTAATATTGGTCTTCGGAAATACTATGAGATTGAAATAAGTCAACAGTTTGTTATATTTATGGGCGTAGCTCTGATTAATATAAATTTTTATTAACTTTAATACGTTATGTAACTTACGTAATTTGTATACAGACTTGCACACAATGAAGAGAGAAGGCATACAAGTAGGGTTTACGTAAAAAATATTCTTATCTATTTTACAATAAGTAGAAATATAAGAAATTCACGAAAAATATCAGTTTCAAAAACTTGAAGAAACATAAATCTGTAAGCACTCCAGGATATGTTTGGGGCATTCTAGGATATGTTAAGAATAGCCCCATGAGGACACAAGAATATCCCTAGGATATCCCCATAAATACCTAGGACAGACACGTACCAACCTGGTAGAAGTTGGTTTCAGGGGGTCCAGTACCATTGGGGGAGGGTCCGAGAACTGTCTGGGTGTGAAATGCACGTAAAATGCTTATAATTTTGCCTAAAATTATATTAATTTTACAAAAAAATCGGAAAATCGGGGTGGGGGTGGACCCACAGGATCTACCCCTAAATACGTCCCTGCCCTAGGATATCGCCAGAACACTCTAGAATATTTCTAGCATATCTCCAGAACTTTCTATAATATACATAGGATACCCTACAACATTTTACAATATCCCCCACAGCATTCTCCGATATCCCTAAGATATCCACAGAACATCTTCCTATATTCCTAGGACATTTCTAGAGCACTCTACATCTCCCAGAACATTTTACATGTATCAAAATTCGCTGAAATATCTCATAAACTGAGGATATAACAATGCATATTCCAGGGATATTCTACGAATGTGTGTAGCATATAGTTGTCTTTGCAGGATATTCTAAAAATTTTCTAGGAATGTTCCAAGATTTTAGACCTAGAATATTTTAATATTCTCACAAGAATATGCTACCAATATTCTTATTGATTTTTAAATATTCTGGGATATTTTGGCATATTGAGGATCTAAGTGGGATGTCCCTGGTATATCCTATGTTACGTGGGAAAGGCAGAAGTTATGGATCAGGGCTATAGGGAGAGGGATATAGACTATTGGAATCAACCGTTACAAATGTAATACTTAATTGAACAATTCACGTATATGCAATATAAGAAATTTAGTTACATCGACGAAAACATACTTTGAAAAATTTCTGTCACTTGTTATATATTTTCTGCACCGTTATGTCATTTGTTTTACATCTGTTTATGCAACGTTACCAATAGCTCACCATATAGTGATGTCATTACACGCAAAATATGGGAATTTAGCCAATATCAATCACTCTGTACAATACCTGTTAACCATCTCCGATTTTCTATCTACCTACAGTTTTCGTTAGACAACTTAATACTCAAGTAAATTCATGCTCTAGTTTAACAGAGTTATATATTAGGGAAAGCAAATAGTGATAATTTAGTTATGTACACATCTTAGAACATATAAACCTTAAAGAGAGAATTATGTCATCAATGTGAAGCCATTTTTATTTCTACTGGTCGCTATATTGGTAAGACCTTACATGATATTTTCATAAGCAGCACTGTAGAATTCATCACATTATCTCTTCTCTTTAACTGAATTATATTATAAGTTCTTTCTGCCAGTTCTCTTTATGTAGGAAGAAAGAAAAGTATAGGTTTGCGAAATTTAACCCTCCAGTATAACAAACATTTCTACATTCTATCCATCTTAACCACTCTTCAACTTTCATAAGTTATTTTTTCCCTCATCCAATTGAATTCTCACCATGATCACTTTTAATTCAACACTAGTCTTGCTTTACTGTGCCCATGTATACCTATCTTATGTATCTCCTAAAAAGTAGTGCTTACTACGATCTTCGGAAGTATTTCTCTTCTGAAAATATAAATGAGATAAGGCTAGAGAGAAATATAAAACTTCTTTCTACTGTCTAGAGAAGACAGGTTAAGATATTTTTTTTAATATTTAAAGGTCTTTAGCCATCTTCGGCCTAGGCCGGGATCGGCTGTGAGAGAGGATCGGAATGATAGATGCCAAGGTCTTATTTAAGGTATCCTCTCGGCACTCGCTTGGTGAAACTGAGGGAAATCCTGGAAGACCTCAGCCAGGATGGTCAGCAGCGGAATTAGAACTAAGGTGTCAATGTATTCCCGACCCGAAAACACAGGTTAGGAAACTGATAGTTTCCCTATTATACAAAAACTGAACGTCAATTACGCCTCATGCAATCGAGTGTTTTAGCACCCACTATACCTATTGCCTTTGTGCAGGGAGATCACATGTGACCCGCTATTTATGGAGCATTAACTAAAAATCATAATTGGCGTGTACAAAGACAAAACTGGGAATAAATAGTATTCCCAATGTAAGCAGTATTCCCAATGTTTATTTTACTATTTATAATGTAAATTAACCCAACATTACATTGCCTGAAGTAAGTTCTTTACTCCCTTTCTGTAACGTGCAGAAACCATTATTTTCACGTGATGCTGACGTAAGTTTTCTCAGCTTTTAGCGGTCCTGCTACTATTCAGGTATAAGAATGAAACACAAAATACTTACATTGGGAAAAGTTCAGATGACAGATCCTCTCTATACCATTAAAGTAGAATAACATAATACAGCCATGTACAATGTAAGAGTGTTTTTCAACGCTACTTAAACAGCCAATGAAAATTTTCTTTCCCTCTTAAGTCTTGATAATGACGATAGGTGTTCTGCCCGGGGTCAAGCCTATGCCCCAAAGGTTCCTGGAAAAGATGAACTGATAGTGGTTTGTCATTGCCTTCCATTGGATGATGATGATATAGTGATGTCCTAAGGACGAGACCTACAGTTTAACGAGAGCTCTGAACCACTTGTGTCCCACCAAGAGTTAAACCTGGGTCCTCTTGATTACAAGGCAGCAGGCATTACCACACACTCTAAGGACCTACTGCATAACAATCCACTCTTCTACGCACTACGCCACGCAATCAATTGGTTCATAACACTAGCAAATGGCTGAGATGCTACAGCAGGTTTGGGAGAAATTCCTGAATCCAATCACTCTTACAATTGTATGGTAATGTATCTTGAAACCAAAGGCATATAGGTCTAATTCAAAGGTTCCTCACGGACAGTTACCAGTACCAAGCTTTAAACAAAGAAATAATGTATCAATCCTTTCATAGATATAAAATATCCTACTTCTAGACTTGAAATATCAATGGGAATGAAGCACATTATGCAAGTAAATGCTTACCTGCGAAAGGTGATTTTTCTATTTTCCTTTAAGCCGCCCTTTAAGTTACACTCAGCTGATGTAGAACCCAATAATCTAACTTCGTGGTAACCCAGCTACTCGAGCCGTCTTTCAACTATTGTCGTATGTAGGCCTACCTGAAAGATTTTCGCTAATTGATCAATTATTACATTGGTGCTGTTTCATAAGACTAGTTGAGTTCCTCTTTGGGAAACACTGATGGAGGTCTTGAAAGTTATTGTCTCCATTTCAACGACACGATACGATGTCCCTGTCTGCTTTTCCACACTCACTGCCAGTACCCTTGGTTACTCTAATATCCCCCCGATTATTTGGCTACCGATTCGCGCACTGCTAGTCCCATCTGTGAGGTCAGTACTCCACTAACTTTTGACACGTCAAAATAGGTAGACGTTTTGTACCTACCCAATGCAAAATGTAAGAGTGAATTCTGAAATGAAATTGGAAGAATTCATTAATATTCAATATAGAGTTCTATTTTTTTATCTTCTTAAAGAGAAAATGCAGTAACTGCATTTAATCCAATAAATGGACAAAACTTTCTAAGTTGGTACAGGTAGATGTTAGTTGAAAGCCCCACAACGTCGTCAACGTCTCTACCATCTGTGGGGGCCTCTTGTTTTTTTAAGTTGGTAGAGGGACGCAAGATCATTTGTACCAAACAATCTTGCGCCGGAGACCCAACTGTGTGTGAGTGAAATGTTTCTCAATATGTGTGTATGAAGATGTACTACTTTAACTAATGCCTTGCTAAAGATCTGGCAAACATCTTGCTATGAGATGCTTGAGAATAATAGCAAGAAGCTTGCCGGATACTGTTTACCAAGCCATTTGTTAACGTGTATGAGTGAATTCCGCGAGAAGTATATGTTTGCATGTATGTGCGTGAGTAGTAACGAGATTTGTATGTACGTACGCGAAATACTATTAATGTCTATCGGGGTATACACGTAAAATTTGTCGAGAAGAAATGTGTATAAATCTATTGTCATGGTATCAGATGTAATAATAGGTCATTGTCCACAAAATAGGTATTTTTCATTTGTTGCTTTGGTTGCTCCGTGATTATTAAAATAATAGTCAACAAGTAATACGAAGAATTTCTTTAGATTATTATTTTATTTATTTAACTTATACAGAAATAGGCCTTCAATTATGTGCCACATGGTCAAAGTCCATGAAAGATGACGTCTGCCGGCTAGCACTCTTCCGAGGACAGGGAAAGGAAAGCAAGAGATCAGCATCGCCGCCTGTGTACTACATCGCCATTCAACTGATGAAAATTATGTGATGTAAATCCAGAAAGTCCTCAGTCAGAATGGCTGGCAGCAGCAAGACTCGAACCTTTTGCCTTCCAAGTACAGATCTGAAGTTCACATTGTTATTACAGACACGTGGATATGTGGATGAATGTAGAGGAAAGTATCCAAATTTCGCCCGTACAAGTTTCTCAGTTAGTATTAGTTTGAAATTATTGCAGCCGATCATTACGTCAGAAGTAACACGTGAACAGCAAACTCTGAAGCTTTGAAGGTATGTGTTGTGTATGTCTCGGGGTCGTTTGTAATTTTTCTCCTTGTGGGAGATTTGCAGTGGTTCCAACGTTGCATAAGAACTTCAGCAATTATTTTAATGGTAACGAGAAGGATGCTTAGTTAGTTATATTTGAAGTTAGTTAGTTTGAAAGTTAGTTAGTTAGTTTGAAACACGCCCACTATAATAAAGACGATTCTATATTTGAGCTATAATAGCCATGCACTGATACTCTGACGAGAAAAATACCGAGCCGTCGTAGTTCAGCGGTAAAGCGTTGGCATAGCTTTCCGGAGGTCGTGGGTTCGATCTCAGCGACCGACCACCCTGGCTGAGGTTTTTCCAGAGTTTTTCGCCAGTCACACCAGGCAAATGCCAGGATGGTACCTTCAGCATAGGCCCTGGCCGACACCTTCCCGGATCCTTTCCCCTTCCCTTTTCCGTCCTGAGCCTTAGATGCCTAAGGCCAAAAATAACATTCAATTCTGGCGAGAAAACGTTTTGTCCTGGTGTTAACTGAGTCCTAATTTCACCCAGTTGATATATCGAAATTCCCATTCCCTAAATTTAACACGATGCGTTGTAGAACATGAAGAACGTATATTAACAAACTGTATTTCAGTGGAAGTTCTGCTTGCTGTTAGAAAGGGAAGAAAAGAAAATGTTTCAGTAGACAAGGATTTTAAAATGGAAATAGTTAAAGTGCAATAATAAGATTAATTATTATGGTCGTAATTTTTTTTTCTAAACGTTGTAAAGGAATTTTAAAGAATGGACATCAAGATAAGTATTGTGAAATATATATTAAATAATTAATTTAATGTTTTGTTAGAGCTAAAAAGGCAAAATCAATATTTTAATGTTGACTTATTCGCATTATTATTACAAGCAAATTGTTTCGTCTCGTTTTTGATGCTATATATTGTCATGAATTTTGTTTCTTGTAAAACAAGATTAAATTGATTTATGCACAATAAATTCACTTACAATAAATATTGATATTAAGTATTAAATTTATGCAAACTTACTAAGAGCATGCAATCTTACAGTATACATAGTTCTGAATACTTATAGAAATATTCAGTTAACGTTTCCGAAAGTGGGGCTCTCGCTAAGGGATGTACAGAGGGGACGTTGCAGATAACGCAACAGTGCTCAAAATTAGGATTAATCCGCCGTCATCTGTAAATACTGGGATAAATAAAAAATAATGAGAGCTGTACACAGAATGGACTAGACGCTGCGTATGGAATATGGAAGTAGTAGACACTGCGAATCGAAATAAGTGTCAAATGAGACCAAGGGTTACAAAGGACATTGGAGATACTAGAAACATTAATTACAATACAAATGAAAATTTATCAGCTACGAATGCATAGTTCTTGCTCCATAAAGTTGAAGAAAAATACGATGAAAATAAAAACTATTAGGTAATAATCTGTTTATTTATATTGACAATGTCATGGTCTTGAGCGCCGATCTCGTTTGATTTAAGAATAAGGTCAAAATGATAGATATTTGACAAGAAATGAAATACTTTTCCTTTGTTATTTTAAAATGGAAATATCTAAAGAGTTTATTATCTTCATAAACGAAAATGATCTATAGCGATTCACGATTGTTTTCTATTAAATTTATTAGTTTAACTAAAAACGTATATGAAATCTGGGAATAATAAGGTTTAACATACTTAATATTAGATGTGTTTTGGAATGTGTAATAAATAACATTTAGTGCTGGACGTTTCTATCTTGGATAATGTGTAGTTTGCTAGCGGTACTTGATACTCACTTACTTCGTATAATTAATATAAAGCCACGACAAGAATATATAAAACCCATACCTAATCTAAAACTTTATGGATTGAGTTGGTTTATATAGGGCATTACTAAAGATTTCAGAACCCACTAATTTACTAACTTAACTACATATGGTTTTTCCGTGGAGACTCCCGGCAATACTAAAAAAACAAACAAAAAAAAAACTCCTAACAGGATGGTTAGCACAAATGCACGGCGATAAAAAGGAATACATGGAACTGTTGAGATCATAAAGACTGGTATCCATTAGTATTTGGAAACAGATTCAAAAGTATAGTCATGAAAATTATCTAAAAATTAAAGAAGTAGGTGCTAAGTTAGACAGCGTTACACAGTTCTTTGTGTGAGGGGGGGAAGGGGAGGGGCGTTTTTGAGATATCACTAATAGAGTCACTCACTTGCAGCAGGAAGCAGAAGACAATTATGCGAGTTGATAATAATTATGTAGAACAGAAACTTTGGAGGCTAGAACACAGATGTAAGACGATAAATTTCAACGCATGTGTAAGAATGAGCACTTGTATTTGCAATAAGCCTGGAATTAATATATCAGAGAATGCTTCGCAAGCATTTTATGTTATGATATTGGATTTTGTGTTTATTTTGTACAACGCATTTTTGCAAGGATCAACCAGATCTATGGAGCTATTATTAAAGCAGTTACAATTGCGATAGACATTAGAAATTGGCTATTAGTTTTGCTCTACACGCATACCGGTACATTTAAGCTATTTACAGTTCTTTTTTCCACTTTTATTAATAGATTTTTTAAAGTTTAAAAGGCAAAAGGAAAGGGTGGGACAGAGAAGGTTTTTAAAAGCCTTTGCTTCTACCCTTTCCAGACAAATTGAGACGGAACAAGTCTCGTCGTCAATGATAATTGAAGAGTGTAACTTTTTCCACCGGTTATTGTGCGAATGTTTTTATGAAAAAGGATACGGTGATCTATAACCCTTTATGTGCAAGTTCAGGTGACATATTTGACATATTGATTTATCAGTAGAACGGTTTTTACCTTTTTTTCTATCCAGGATGGGTCCTTTTGCTCAGAAGAAGGCGTGTCTTTCCATAGCGGAACTACTCGATCAAATACTTAAGAGGTGCTGAAACTAATTACCCATATTTCTTCTTTCCTTCTCTTTTTCTTGTGTCCAACACTTTTTCTGAAATAACTTCAGATGTTTCTTTACTCTTCAATGGGTTCGTTTCCACGTGAACGCTGTACCTATCTATAAGGCAAAAAAGATATAGCTGTATTTTTAAAAAATCGTAAAAGATTTTACAATCAATCAATTTGCGTTTCTAATAAGATTGGAAGTGATATATCAGAAAATGCATTGGAAGCACATTACGTTAAAATACAACTTGCATTCTTGTGCAATGGATTTTTCACCAGTTTGCTTTGATGAGAAAGTAAACATTTAAATTATCGTTTTGATATAGAACGTTCGATATTACAAGTTTAGTTACATTTTTATGCTACATTCTGACCTATGAAGCTATAAAAAGCACCTCTTGCACAAATAGTTTCTTACGAGAAATCGTCACCTTGTTATTGAGTGGTCCCGGATTCAAATTCGAATAGAACATTTTAAAAATATCTATAGTAGTTCGGACACGAATTAACACTGAAATACATTTTCTTTACAACGTTTTCATAATCTTATGGAACACCGTGGCAAATCACAATCAGTAAACTTTAGCAAGGGTAGTGATGCCACGAGACGAGACGAAACAAAGAAATTGTTATAGAAAACGAGACGAGACAGAGCTCTCGTAATGTAAAATATACATCTTTTCGAGACGAGACACTCTCTGGACAAAACATTTTCGAGACGAGACAGCCTAAATCTTGTCTCGTGGGCAACACTACAAGAGAATGGTTGACAAGTTTGCCGCCGAGAGATCTATCACCACCATCACGACCATAATCATACTATAAGCATCATTTTAAATGAAAATTACCTGTAGGGTAATGATCCCCATGGATGTTACTAAATTCCTATTTTTTTGCTTAAACATGTGCCACAAAGGAAGAATCGGGACGGGCGTAAGACATAGTGCTGTTACCGCCCATACAATTCATCCTATCTTTATCTTACAAAGGAAAAATATGTACCAGAAAGATATTGGTCTTAGTTTATGTTTTCTGAGTGATATTCAAGGTCCTCTGTTTCATGACAAATAAATGTTAAACTTATAATCTGTACAATAAACAAAATTACCATGAGGTAAGAACTTGGAAAAGAGAACTGCAAGTTCTTATTGCGCAGGCGTTCTCTACATCAAAACATTGTCTTTATATTACCGTAAGTGTAACTGACATTTCACAGAAACAGAAAAAACCTTTGACGGTGATTAAACTGTAAAAATGAAAGGCTGTGTCGCATGGTTAATAAATAATTCGTTATCTATCAATATGTAATGTTTTCTCACAGCACTCTTTCCTATCCTAAAATTATGTAATTGAGAAAGTTTCATAAATTTCATTCAAATGAAATGCCGTGAGAAATAACACGACGCATGGCAATTTACTAGACATGAAGTAATAAAACCTTAATTAGTTAGCAAAGTCAAAATAATACTGTGGCAGACAAAGATAGTGAAACTTTCTTTCATGTTGCTTTCTGCATATTTTAGAAACTTTAGAAATCTTTGCAAAACTTTGTATTTGAGTGACGTAATGTGGCTATAATTTGGACTGTGGTCGAACCTGATTTATGTTTTAATCCCTGGAAAAGAAGATTTAATTGATTTTTAAGAAATTACCGTGTTTATGATAACTGCAACTCTATCCATCTATGAAAGAATACCTGTATTACCTAAAATAAAATTAGAATACTTTTTAGTTTATGACATACTTAGGGTTGACTGCATCGTTCAGAAATGCAAAACAATTAAAAATATTAATAATAAAAATTAACAATAAACAAGATGATAAAAATAGAATACAGATTAAGTTACATAAAGATGTTTTATATATTGAATAGTGGGGAGGGGGTATTAGATATTTGATTAACTAGTTATAGGAGTATAATTTTAAGTGGAACGTAGCTTATAATTTTACAGGGAAACGCCTCCAGGGAAGATTTACAATTTATTGCCTTTTTTAACATAAATAATTAATTTATTATCTAGAATCTTTGGAAATGTATTAATTACTAAAGTAATGTAATACAATTAAGGTTAAAATTTAATACAAAATTTATTTGAGGCCAAATAAATTTTAATGAATATCTTATATAAAGTAAAGTCTAGATTTAATTTCATGCATAGCTCAAAGGACGAGATAAACAAAAAGAATTATAGTGAGTTAAAAGTAAAAAAAAGTACTTTATTTTAAAGCAAAGTTGCTATTTTTTATTTTTACTCGTGTTTTATTATATATGTCCAACTTATTTTACATTAAAGGTTTTAATGACCAACTGCAAAGCTAACTGCACAGAGTACTACAGTAATTGTTACATTACATAATTTCTTTTCTTACATTGTTACTTGTTTATTAATTAATATATATTGGAAATAATTTTGTAAATTAATATATGGCACATAGCTGAGCACTAAGAAACACGTCTCATCCATTTAAGTTGCAAGTTCTAGATAAGCGAATATTTAACCTACTCATCTCTGGAATTTTTATCTTTCAGCTATTGAGATTTCACCTGCTGCATTTCTTTTATGTCTGGCTCTTGGTCTACGTCTCTACGAGGTTTCGGCTGCCGACATTTTGACTGTCCACATATTCTTTGACAAGAATTTAATTTTTTCGAGATTTTGAAATGCCGTTCTCCTTGGCTATTGACCTTTCGATGTCGAGATGTGGTCATATGGTAAAATGCATTCATCTGTTCAAAATCAGCGTGATAAAATCTTTCACGTCCTTTCAGTCCAAACAGAAAAAACAAAACAAAAAAACAAATGAACATAAATATTTGCAGTGAATATCATAATGATCAACGCCAGTACAAAGAGCTAATCGCTTTCATACAGCTGCAAATTTTCTTGATGCGATGACATGTGAGAACATACAAAATAAGCGTAAATAAGGTCTTCCTATGAATAAAAGGCCTGTCGATAACCACTGTATGAAATACACAGTCTGCCTGCTGTGCAATTTTGTTTGGTTGCTTTTCATTGCTTTGTTCCCACAACCACTGCACTGGCAGTGTTGCTATTTCAGATGAATAAAAATTACTATATAAGCCATCGAGTTCTATAATTGTAATCTATAGACAGCGCCAGATATTGAGTGATATGCGAACGGCTGAGATGTAGAGATACGCCAAATTTCATGCTGAATATAATAATAAAATAAAGAACATAATAAACGCTTAGAACACGTCTTACAATTTAATAAATAGGCTACTTAGACTGACTTTAGAACATGCTGTAACCTAGTCCCCTTGTCCACAAAATAAGTTAAAAATTAATAGCGCCTACGCAGGGTTATTCGCTATTATAGTTACTAACTACGAAATAAATTTAGATGTATAAGATTTAGTAAAAATAATTTCTAGTTCATTTTCTATGTACAGTACTTAGAATATTCTCTCACAAGACTCATTTGTCAGTAATTAACCATCTTTAGCACTCGCACACAATAGGATTGGTTTGCCATTTAAAAAACGCAAGGATTTTTACCATACCGACTCAATGAGGGGCGTCACCCCGAAAATTTTTTAGTTCACAACTCTAACTTAATAATGTTCACGGTTTGAAAACAATACAAATCCTTTGAAACTCTACCTACACGGTTACATCTTCCAATTTTGGTTTTACACCCCCAAATTGAAAATCCTGGCGGATTCCCTGATAAAACATATTCGAATTATTATTTACGACAAGATCTCATTCCACTCCGTGGAGTATATTTTCTTAAAAATCCTCTTAGATAACCACAAGAATTAAGAATAGTTTGCAACACTATAAAGCTGCTTGCTAAACTTTTGTATGCATACAGAACCACAGAATCATGACTTAGTACAAAAATGATAATATTAAACCAGAGCCATCTGCGGTGACTTTTTGGTAACTACGGTTGTCGCTTTTCATGTTAAATTAAGCGGGAAGGGATCAGATGTCCATTTCAGGCTGAAAGTGGCTCTTGAAAAGGTGTTCTTTGTGGGAGTCTTTTTCAAAAGCACACAAACGATTATAGTTTTCGTTTCAAGTATTCATCTCGGTTATTCTTCAAAGATTTTTGCTGACCTTTCGCCAAGGAGAGAGAAGCCCCGAAAACCGCCACACAACATAGAGGCGCTGTCATCGTAAACAAAAGATACTCGACGTGCATAATTTATGTTTCGTTTTAGGTTCACGTGCTGTTTGAGGTGGAGTTTTTGGGACAGCTTTTTCGAATCTAGTGGAGTGGCGTATAATACTAGGTTAAGAACAGAGGGACCGGAGGGGGAGGGGGCTTAGATTCAGCTTAGTTCTGAGTGTTTGGACTTTGGAAGGGAAGGGTGGGTCTCACTCATTTTGAGCAACCACGCTTTCCTCGTTTTGTGAGTTTTCTGCTACCTCCACTGCTGAATATTTTTCTCCCCTTCAATGAAGAAAATATCTCGCGTTCGCTTCTCGGTGCTAGATCCAGAACATTTGAAAACCAAGAACACTACTAAATAAACTTGTATCCCTCAGATATATGGTTCTTATAAATGCCATTTTTGTTCACGTTCTACACCTGGAGTTTTGCTTCTTACTTGCTGGTAAATTTTGGTTAGATTAGGTAAAGATTGGCAAGATTATGTTAGTTTGAACATGTTTATCCTAAGCTGAATTTCTTCCTAAGTTTTGATAGCTTAATCGAAGACAACTAATCATTATTAGGCAGCAGGAACGATATAATTTTCAGCCTTCATCTTTACTTTTTACTTTTTCCAATTTGAATAGAAGATATTTTATTCAAAATTTAGTGAAATATATATCTTTCTCAAATTGAAGTAAAATGCATCTTCCTTATTCAAATTGATTGAAAAATATTTTCCTCTTTAAATGCGATTAAAATGTATTTTTCTTCTTTTAATTTGAATAAAATATACAATATTTCGTTCTTTAAATCTAAGTAGAATATATTCCATTAAATTAGAACATTTCTTTATTAATTACATTTTAGTTACTCTTTTTCAAGAATAAAAATGTGATTTATTTAATTTTAATTATTGTACAATTTTTAATGATTTTCAGTACAACTTTAGCAAAATTTCAGTTCAGACATTTTTAAAGAATATTTTTCTGTTTTAGGAAATGACTTCTCACTTAATTTTTAAGATAATTTAAATACAATTAAGTATGAATCTATGGAAATCTAAATTATGGTTTAGAAAAAGTTTGCTGACATTTCAGAATGTTTGTCTTTTACAGAAAGACATTGTCTGTGTTATTCGGAATATAGGTATAGAGGTTCAAGGAAAGAAAAAAAATGGCCTCATTCCACGCCAAAACGACCGCCTAATTTTAATACTCGACCATGCTTTCATATTTAAGATATTGTTCAATGGTTTTATATGAGTAAATACCAATGATGTAAGATTTTTTTTCGATTTTTCTTACAAAAACTAGACTGCTCAGGAAAATTTCTTAAACATTTAGTGTTTCCCTTGATTTTGTCTATTACATATTAATACAGCGAATAAGCGGAAGCTATATTTTCTTATTTTCCAACCAATTACACTGAATTTGGTGTCAAATTAACGGTTTTCTCGATCAAAATAAGTAACACGTGTAGAACTATGTGTCACAGAAAAGTATCACTGTATGTTGAAAGCGCACTTTTGTTATTTTTACCAATGGACCGTAGGTTGCAAACCACAACTAACACATGAATAATATTTTGTTTGTAGATCGATCTAATCAAGTACTTGTTATATTATACAAATAAAAAGGTTGTTTTCTGTGGTTATGAAATTAACAATTATTTTTTAAAATAATGAATCATCCATTTAAAGTGATCCAAAATCAATTTATTTAGTCGCTTGATCTCTTTCAGTTTTTATTCTTTAATATTTTGATGCCAAAATGTGTGTTTGCAGACGTTTATGAAAAATGTAATATCTGCGGACTGTTTTATCATAGGACATTCAAACAAAAGACATTTCCTCTTTTAAAGTCTACTTGATAATTTTAGCTCTCTGCATAAAAAGACTAAAATGTAATCGAACTGTTCTAAATGGTATCCAAATAGGTTATTGGAATGAGAAAAAAATCCAGTTTTCATTGTACTGTTTCACACGTTAGGGATTGAATGTCAAACTTGAGTTTTTGTACATAATTAGATTTATTGCATATGAAAGCGTATTTTAGGTATGCAGAATACGAAAGCTGATTATATAGTTCTTTTTCTTTATGAATCGTTAAAAATTAAAAAAAAAACTGGTAATTTATGAATATTAATATCTCTGGTGGGACAAATATAAAAATCTATTTTTTTCACATGTATTTACATAAGAAGAATATACGTCAAAAATTTCAAACTTAATAATTGAATTTGAACGGAGTTATAGATTTGCGAAGTAGGAATAAATAATGCTTGCGCGTTTTGGTTACCATTTTGACCAGTTCGATTACGCTTTAGGATTTTCATGCAGAGGACTGAAATTATCAAGCAGACTTTAAAAGAGGATATAATTTTTTTTAATATCTTATGATAAACCAATCCGCAGTTATTACAGTTTCCGTAAACGTCTGCACATACACATTTTGGCATGCTACGCAATACAAAAATGACCACCATTAATCAATCGGTAACGATAAAAATGAAAGAAAAACAGTTTTTGAACTGTTCACATACAGGTAATATAAATATAAATTTAAAAACATTATAAAATAGAGCGACCAAATTAATTAATATTTGGTCACTTTAAATCGATTGTCCCATTATAAAGAAATAGTTGTTAATTTGATAACCCCCCCCCCCCAAAACACTCTTTTCATTTTTATAATACAACAGGTATTTGGCTAGGTCGGCAACCTACGATCCATCACACTCACGGCGGTAAAGTAACAAAAATTCACTTTCACCATAAAGTGATACTTTACTTATTATTTTGATCGAGTCATTAGCTTCAATTTGACATCAAACTCAGCCGAATTGGTTGAAAAAAAACAAGAACTTTTTTCTGAATCAGACAAGATCAATGGAAACCCGTCAATTTAAAAAAAATCTTCGGCCCTAGTTTTCGTTAGAAAAATTAAAAAAAATATCTTATATCATAGGTATCTACTCATATATTAAAAAATGAACAATATCTGAGATATGAGAGCAAATGGCATCAGCTGATATGGCATGGAATGAATCAATATACTAATTTAGGAAGAGATATTCCAATGTTCCGTTTATGTAGGCCTAAGTGAAAACCTTAAATCCTTTGAAAACCATTTATAATTGTGTACTACAAAATAAGAAAATGCGGCCATGGATAGTTATATTTTGAAAATGCTATTCGGTTGTAAAATTTAATACATTTGAACACAAAACTATGATTAGGCCCAAACTAGAACATACCTCAATAATTTGGTCCAGTATTGTTCTTAAAACGATATTTATAATGTTTTGAACTATATAAAAAGTGAGTACCCAGAGAAACTGATATTCTGATTAATAAAATAGTAGTTAGAAGTAGGGTTATGAGCACCCTACTCTTTCAATTTTATTCATATAATTCTTAAAAGTTATAAATGGTTGAAATTTTTTTTCTACTTTTTACTTCATTTTTTATTGAAATCGTGGATTTTAAAAGTATTTTTGTTTTGTATTTTATTTAACTTTTTTAGTCTAATCAACTTTTGTTTTGTGTTTTTTAAAAGTTTTAAATCAATTTCTGATTGATTAAGCGCTCTTAAACCCAGCATTCTTTGCTTTGGCCATTCTGTAATTCGGCACCGATCGAGCCGCTCACATTTGGATTTTTTCGGGTGGATTCGGTCATTTGTTGACGCTCATGTCTATTTCTTCTTGCCGTAGAGCAACTTATTACACGTGCAACTTGCTTTAAATATCATTGTACTGTACTGTATTAAGTTTACTTTTAGTATTCCCGTTAAACCTATATTGACGTTCGATAATCTGGCAACATCGCTCATCCGGCACTGCCATGGTCCCGACCGTGCCGGATGAAAGAGCGCCTACTGTACTTCTAAAGATTTTTTGATAGTTCCCAGGATCGGCAGGCAACATAAGTAAGCAACAAAGTGCGGTGGGTTGCGTGTCTAGAAGGCGTTTCTGGCGAGTAAAAGAAATTTTGAAACTGCACTTCGTCTGCCTTCGGTTTAAATAATAATAATAATAAAATAGCTAGTAGATTTCTGTATTGTCATCAGGCAGTCAATATAAAATGTGCTATATAAAATTTCAAGTCGATTGGACAATGGGAAGTAGATGAAAAAGTTGGAAAGAAGATTTGAACCGCACAGAAAAGACGGGCAAACAGATAGTCCAAATGAATAAAAGCGTGGTGATTAAAATTAGAACAAGAATCCAGCTTTAGCTATCTGACAGGCATTTTAAGGGAGAAAATGAAGTGTGTAAAAGAAAATAAGTCGAGAGGAGCATTGGTGAAAGAAAAGAATATTTATCTGAGGACAGATCTAGCAAGAACTAGGAATAACATTGGTCAAATATTTTGCATGAAGTATAAAGTTATATGCAATCAAACATGGAATATTCAGGATTATGTAATGGCAAGTATTGAAGAGAATAATTGAGACACGAACAACACTTGAGTCAATAGAGAAGACATAAAAAACCTGGTTAGGACATTTTTAGCCAGGTAATGTATACTATGATATTGAAAGCATGGTTGAAGGAAACTGATATAGAGGAACAAGACAGATGCAAGATCATGACAATATTTGGGAATTTTAACGTACAGTAAGGTAAAAGTACCAGTTCTCGTCACTGCTCCAGTGGTCGTCATGTTTTTACTAAACACGTAAAAATAAGAAAACCTTTCATTGTTTGGTAACAAAAACAGACCAAGTTAGCAGTCATAATCTGGTACGTAACAGGCACCACTAATATGCTTATTGGGTCACTTCATTTAGTAGAAATGTCTTGTGTTTAGGCGGCAAGTTCGTGTTTACTGCTATTTCTATGGTTTTGTTACTCAAAAGTGTTAAGCAAGTGGACATTAAAACATAGTCATTGAAGTTTTATGTATAAGTACCTGGTGTTTACATGTGCATAAAAAGCCTCTTTAATGATCAAATTAATTATCAGATTATAAGATTGCGTGCCTTCACTGCTGCTTTCCCTGCTTTGGGGGGTGACGACTACTGGTGCAAGTCAAACATACTTGACGGGTGACGATTACAGGAGACAGTAAAATTCAAAACTTGAATTCCTACATATTCCATCGGCAGTCAACTCAGGGTTTCTTTGGAAGAATTTCTGAGGACCTTCTAGCAAGCCCTCTGTGTCTCTTCTATTTTGCCAGCTTAAGATCCAGTGAAGATGAAAAAGAGGATATTATAAGATTTTCCAAACGAATATATGTTGTACATTGGGTGACGACGACTGGTGGATTGGTGTGACGACTATAGGGGAACAGCAAAATTTAGGGTGACGACTACTGGAGGAAAATTAGGGTTGTAAAGAAACGTAATTCTATCATTATAATGCGAATTACCGAATAGATTTATGCTACTACATTATCGCACGAGACCTAAAGTTGCTAATGAAGTGAAAAAAGTAGGGTTATTTATTACACATAGAACTATAGAAACACTTTCTGCAAAATCCACCTTAACATGCCGAGAACTGGTGTCTTTACCTTATAAGGTACTAGTAATACGCAACATTACAATAAATGAAGACAGCTTAATTTTCCTTGAAGGATCTATCACTTCTGGCCGAACTCTTATGATGATGGCCACGATGCCTGTTCATCTTGAAAAAAATGGGAAAATAGCATTGAATAACATCAAACAAATGTTAAATATCAATATATTCCGTAAATGAGAGATTCACGTGCGATAAATTTTATCAAACAGTATCGTAGATAATAATTTGGAAGCTACTTACTTTATGAACTTAGTAACGTGCATAAAGTCAATTTTATTCTTCTGTACATGTACTGTAAGTTTCATAGAAAATGGGCAATAGAAATACTTTCTAGGTTCAAAATGTTGAAGGATTCTCAACACTCGAACAAGTTGCACTTAAATACATATTTGATTTTTATCGGTATTTTATTTTGGTTCACTACTGACAAAATTTCTAACTTTGAGAATGCTTTTATTGGTCATTTTCTATGCATCTAAGTATACATTCCGGGCTGATGGACACATTCTAGAAAATTGAACTTGCTACACGTTCATGATATTGAACTTGCTACACGTTCATGATATTGAACTTCATCATATCTATTTCAAATTCATGTTGCGTATCAAAGGAAAGACTACTACGATTTTAACACTGTTATTAACTCGCTTTCTTGTTTGTCTGTTTGGTACAAATTTTGCAATCGATTTTAAACTCACTTCCCATGATCCGATTTTTTTGAAAGTTTATAAACTTGATTGCTTCCAATAACAATACAATATTCAATCATTAGATATACGACAGAATAATCCAGTTAACTGTAATTAATTAATTTTTTAAAAAATGGAAATTATCCTTAAGTACACGCAACGCTGCAACTATTGTTTGAAGTTTGGGTTGCCTATCTCGCAGGAAGTTTAGTATTCATCTATTATACATAAAATAATTAAAAAAGCATTTTTTTTAAATAAACACGCTTTTTTAATATGGACTAAAAACTAAAAGAATAATAAATTTAATTAATCTTATAAATCGGAAAATAAAAGCGTGGGTTATTTTGCTTCCCTTATCATAAAATCATAATATCTAAGAGCACCAACGCTTTTATTTTCCGATTCACAAGATTAATTCAATTTATTATTTTTTACTTTTTAGTCCAACTTAAAAAGTGTGTTTTTAAAATCCTTTTTTAATTATTTTTTTTTTATATCTGTCGGCCTTAGGCTGTAAGCATGAAATTATGCGTTCAATATGGCGAATTTCGACGAAATTTAGTAGAGGATATAAAAAACCTGGAAACATCTCAGATTTCAATATATATTCTCTTCATTCTTTACATATGATAGTTTTCATTATAATCCGGAATTTTGTTCATAATTTAGGCTTATACAAACTGACCATTTTGAAGCTTTTTCTCTAATACGGTAAAGACTGTTTATTCCCTATGCAGAAAATGATTTACATAGTTTAGCTATAGTAAGTAGATAATAACTAAGTCAAATCTAAAAGTAGCTAAAATCCAATATTACCAAAAAGAAATATAAAATAATTTTGTACCGCGTACAGAAGGTAGCTATAAAGGCGTATAACATTAATGGACGGGAATAAGTTACTAAAACTTTTATGAAGCAACATGAGTAACTAATAGTTGCACAGCATTTCCAAAATAGCAAAACCTATTTCCATTAATTAAAAAAAGTATCCTAAGCTTTTCAAATATTATGAAAGAATTTTGTGAATCATTGTTCCCCTTCCTTATTCGGAAAAGATCGGAATGACTAAACTAATAAAAGAACATTAAATTATTATTTTCTTTAGAAGTAATAAAAATTCGGAATAATAAAAACAATAAGAATATTTGTAAACAAGATCATGTTAAAGCCAGAGCTGCATCAGTTTACGTAGAATGTAACGCATAAAAAACAATCTCATACGTGTTCGCCACACAAATTACATTACACGTATAGTTTGAAGCATCTAAGACTATGTACTGTAATACATTTAACGTTTTCTCCCTCCTTACAACATAAATTTATTAGGCTTGGCAGCAAAAACTAATTGAGAGTGACGATACCAATACATTTGAAGAGTCCTGGGAAAAATTCATCAGAATTCAAAGGAGTAATTTTGTTTCTGTAACGAATAAGACAAGCTTTGTAGACTCCATACCATTGTGAGTTCACACAAGCATAGATGCTATGAATCCATATAACATGTAACACGTTTTTTTTATTACAGATTTCTTTAGTGGATCCCAAAATATTTTTTTGGTTTGTCTTTTCACTTCGTCCGTCTGCGCAACCGGAATGTACACTAACGTACACCGGAACGTTATAGTGAAACTAGTCTATACTAGTAGACAACATTCGATATTTATATATTACACGTCGACATAGTCAGTAGTTTATTGAACAGATATTCATAGGTGTAAAATGTATATGATCTATTCAATAAGAAATTACAGCTTCTATCGGAATTATGATGTGTTCAATGGTTTGAAGTGACCACCCAGCATCACATCCAGGTCGGCTTATATGGCCATATTGAAATTTACGACGTGGATCGACATCGTCCCATGATATGGGTCCCATATTGGATGGTACAAATCTTGTTCAATATCGGTCAACGATATCGATCGACATCGTTCAACATCGACCATCGACGTTTCTCAATATCGAATATCGACATCTTTCAATATCGAATATCGACATCTTTCAATATCGAATATCGACATCTCTCAATATCGGTGACATCGTGTCTCGTGAACATAATGTAATTGAATCTGTTAGTGTTGCCACGAGACGAGACGAGACGAGACACAGAAGTGGCTGTTGTAAACGAGACTGGACAGAGCTCTCGTAATGCAAAGCAAACATCTTTTCGAGACAAGACACTTTCTGGACAAGATATTTTGGAGATGAGACAGTCTAAATCTCGTCTCGTCGGCAACACTAGATCTGCTCTGAGGAATAAATGTCAATTATAATGGAGCAGTACCCAAATTATTTCCAGTTACCTTCTATAGTACATCGTAACGGACGATGAATTGCGTTTATGTTTTTATAAACAGAACTGAGTTCGCTTTACACAGATTTATTATAAACAAGGCTATTTTAAAATACACTATGTAAGTCATAAGTTTGAATTTTATTTATGGGTTTTTTAGGCATCTAAGGCTCAGGCCGGGATAGAGGAGGGCAAAAGATTCGGGAAGATGTCGGCCAGGGCCCATGTTGAAGGTGCCATCGTGGCATTTGCCTGGTGTGACTGAGGAAAAATACTGGAGAAACCTTAGTCAGGATGGTTGGGCACTGGGTTCGAACCAAATACGTTTTATATGCTACAAACAAAAGATCTTGCTACAACGTAATTTTGTTAACTAGCAATTCTCAAATCTCATCCTGATTACTTACTATTTCTTTAAATAGGAATTTCCTCTTTTTTTTTATATAGGACCACCAACATAGACAAACCAACAAGAAATAATAAATCACGTTAGGGAACAGTGCCCGATTGTACAATTTCCAGAGAGGGGAAAATTTTTCTCGGAGCCTAGAAAATCGTATCTTACATCCGTTCATATCCCAAGCATGAAGGATATTTTAAAAACAGAACCAGGGATATTTAAATCCCAACCATGCTCCGCATGAAATGGAACACTGCATTAGAAATTGTAAAACAAATTTGCTACTTACGTAAATAATACTATTTTTCTGCAGCTAAAATTACATCACTTCGCTGTGCTAATGGATTGCAAAATTTTTGTCGATTACTGCTAGTTTGTGAATGCTATTTCTGATGTTGCGTTCATGTTAAAATTTGTAATTCCGCTCCATTGTAATCATTTCACGACTCTACTGCTTTTAACTTTTTTGCATTTTTTTTTTTGTTAAAATTTAAAAATACGATGGAACAGTTCCAATTAAAGGAAATCACGTAAAACGAATGTAAATAAACCTAAGTTTAACTTATCCTTCTAGTAAGCGGTAACAATATCGTTAGTGATAGTTCTTCTCAGATTATGGAAGACAAAGTTAGAAATGTTTTATATGTATGAGATGTATAACTTTTTCCACATTATTTTTTTCTGTAAAATTTTAATATAAAATATTGTTTATAATTTTTTTATACCTTTGAAATGAAATGGCACTATTGTATCAACAAATTGGACTTCATCACTTCTAATATTAGTTAGTCAGATAGAATCTTATGTTGTGAACTTATGCAGAAGAACAGGTAAAAGGACTTCCCTTTTTGTTGTTCTTTTAACTTTTGACACCTCCCTTCCCTATAAATTTAACGATGGAGTAACCAACGGGTAAGGTAAATCAATAAATAACCAAGATATATGTATTTAAAGAGATGAATTTAAACGGTGGTAGTATATTGGTCTATCACATTCTTTGTATCATGCCTTACCCTTTCCGGATCTTTATTTTGTTCGATTTTGCAGCTAGTCAAGATTTTAAAAATGAATGGCCTTATAATAAAGAGGTAGCTTCATGTTCAAGTAAGCTAAAATCTTAAGTATAACATACTCTACCCCTCTCTCCCGTAATCTTCTTTCTCTTTTAACGTGAATGTTCAGCTTGAATAAAAAGTGAGCTCTCTGAGTGGTGACTACTAGGCCTATTCCAAGGCGGTGCTTCGAGATTTATGATCTTGCATTGCATATACCGGTAGTTATGTTGTTGCTAATCCCTTTGAATCTCTCCACCTCACCCTGTCATCTTTACACACATACATGCACAAGTGTAGAACGAGGCAACTGCTCATTGAACTGGTCACGACAAACAGCTGTTCATCCACTTTTGCGGTTTTTTAAACCATGTAGAGGTGGGAACTTGAAGGAGGATACTTGGAATAAAATATATATTTTTCTTTTTATGATGCTCGGAAAAGGTAACCAACCATTTCTTATGAACATACAATGTTGCCATAGCGACATCGCTTTATGACATACTTGATTAAACGGTTGTGTAGATGAGGAAACAGAAGTTTAAAGTAATGATAAGAAAGAATTATTCGTAGATTAATATTGAACATGAAAAGAAAGATGACTGGTGAATTTTAATATTAATAAAATGAATATTTAAGCACGAAAACTCAAATTCCTGGCTCACTATACACGTGATTTCGGGTTCAAATTTCGTGCGAATTCAGCACGTTGTTCGGATCTTCTTAAGTTTTTGTTACTATAAAACATAAGAAATAAACGGTGATAAAAACTAAATGTCGAATTAAACAATCCCGCTTCAAAAATTATCAATGAACTAAATGTTAATATAACAGTTGAGAAACTCCCAAAACAAAGTCCGTGAAGTTTTAATTCAGAGCTCAACAAATACTAGTAAACAGACTTGAAAGCATAGAAACAGTTCAAGATTTCAGTTGCTCTATTTTTTATTAAAAAGCTATTTTAAAAGATACTTTTATTTATTTTACAATTTGTGATCTGGACAGACATCTATGACCAAAGCCCATCACAAGTCTGTGATGAACTGATGATATCCCTTTGCAAGCTCTTTAACAGGGAGAAAACACAAATATTTTCATAGTATTGACTTAAGGTAGTATCGATGACAATGTACTGAAAAGCTTATACGGAATTCTTAAAATAGATACAGTTATCTAGATCGATAAAATCTGCAAGTTTCGGAGTCACCAGTTTAAAAATAACCTAATAAATCGGGGTCGTTTAGGTCATTAATAAATCTGAAATAACGTTGTTTCAACCTTCTTCGGTTGAGGCGCTAGTTCACTAACGGACGGACAGATCAGGACAAATTAAAATTTGAAAAAATGGAAATCCCTTGAAATGAGATTGGAAAGGTATCGGTTAGGACCTTATTTATGGGCAACATCTCGATATTTGATTAAGAAGCTTGAGGAAACACTGGAAAATTTATGTCAGCACTGTCGAGTGCAGGGCGCTGACCTACATGCATTCTCAGCATTGATACCAAGTCTAAGGCATAACAATTTGAAGAAACACCTAAAATGACAGAACTAGAAGAATGAATAAAAATGCTGTTGAACAAGTGTTAAAAGAGAATCCTATCGGCTATTAAGAAGACATTAATATTTTACTTTCCCGTAATACAAATACTAAACTAACATGGAGATACAAATTAGAAACAAGACGGAATGGAATATTAATAATCATTGACTGTTTGTTGCTATAAATAATTTTTAAATTCTCAAAATAATAATTTCGTTTCATATTTTATATGGCTTTGGGTCAGATTAAATCTTTTCTCAAATACTTTTTCTTGAACATATGCTCATATAAGGTTCCATTTAAATGTTTACAATAAGACAATAATTAGAAAATTGTAATGATCAAAATTAAATAATCATCACACGAAGTGAAACGCATAATTTTTGTAAGTAATTATATTTTGAATCAGTGAGCGAATTGTAATTGAATTATTGCATATTTGAATTCTTATCGGATAAATACAACTAAAACTATTTTGCATATCTGGTTACAAATACAAATAATCATTAATTCTAAAACGTATTTTAATGTATATTTTTGTGTTACTTTTGGACTAGACTAGGCGACATTTTTCAAAAAGGTTTTCATTATAGAGATTAGAAGCAAATCACGTAACAATTTGGCATCCGTTATTTTTATTATCTAAATGCATTACGAAAATGCCGGAGAAAATATCCATCACGGGAGTGTGACCCGCTCCATTTAACGTATTACAAAATATCTCGAGAACGGATAATAATAAATCTTTTTTTTCTTGCTTTATTATGATCTACAATTGTGTTCTCTTTTAAAAAATGATTGGCTCTCACGTTATTTTCATCTTTCTATAATTTTAATGCATAGCAAGTTCATATTTTTCATTTTAATATTTAAACAAATAAGAAATCGGAAAGATGTTTCAAGTAAAAGTTGTAAACAACTTTATGACCTTTAAAATGGTATATCTATCGTTTAATAAAACATTTGCTCAGTCGCGCAGCGATTTCTACTGGACCGATTTGCATGATTTTTCTTTTAAAATGTTTGCATTTACATCTAGCTGCACTATGAAGCATTTCCATCCCTTTCCTAGTAACCAAATTTGTATAAAAGAGAATCGAAATTTTCCTTCTATGTATTTCTTATGGGAGTTTCGCAGAACCATTGTCCAGTCGCCCAGCAATTTGAAGTGAACCGACTTTCATGAATATTATTTCCAAATGTTCGTATTTATGCCTAGATATATTACGAAGCATTCGCATTACTTTTCTGCTCACCTACGTTGAATAAAAGAGATTAAATTGTCACCCTGTGTATTTCTTATGGGAGTTCTTTTCGCAGAACATTTGTCCAGTCACCCAGCAAAAGATTTCCATGATTTTTTTTTAAATGTTCGTATTTTTGCCTGAATATGCTACCAAGCCTGCAGAAATATTCCGGGTCCTCGAGTTCTCAGTGTTACCAAACAACCCTCGAATTCAATTTTTCAATTACTTCCACACAGTTTAACGTAACTGCAGCAAACTTGGCATACACATTAGTCGATAAAATTAGAACAATTGTGTACCGGCCTCCAAGTCCCAATTGCCAGTGTTGCCAATCTACTTAAAACTTCAAATTCTACAAATTTCTGTACTTATACGAATCTACATGTGCCTATTGATTTTCATCAAATTTTGAGTACACCTGCATTAGGTACTGAGAGAGGTCATAGAAGTACTCTAAGTGGCGCAGATATCAGCGTTACCAACCAATTACAAATTACAAATCTGGAAACTATCTGACATATCCGTACTCTGCTTATGAGGTCGCTGAGACACATCCTCACTAGTCGAACACGTTTCTTCGGAATTCCAAATTGTACCAGGATATTGTATAGTTTTCCCAGTTTGATCGAGTCATATATTTTCTTAAAATCAATGAAGAGCTGGTGAACAGTCCCTTTGCATTCCCATTTGTTCTCTAAGATTTGTCTCAAGGCGAAAATCTGGTTCAACGTGGATCTATTTATTCTAAGTGATGCTTATAGATAATCAAAATAACGGATGTGCAATTGTTGCATGATTTACTTTCAATAGTCAACTTTTCGCCTAGGCTATAAGATTTAACAGTAGAAAGTCGCTATGGTACCTAGGCAAGAACCTTGGTCTCCCCTATTCCCGGAAGAGTGCTGGCCGGCGGATGTTTTACCTCTGACATATGACAGTCATAGCTGTCTGCCTGGCACAGATACAAGTTTATTAAATAAAATAATAATCTAAAGATATTCTCCCTTATCGACTATTATTTGTTAACAATCGCGGAGCAATTAAGCAACAAATGAAAAATAACTGTTTTGTGGACAATGCTCAATTATTAGTGATACCATGGCAATAGTTTTCTATACGTTTTTTTTCTTACAAATTCTCACATATACACCCGGATACAAAGTAAACATTCATACCTTCATACAAATAATGAACATTCACACATACATATATATGCAAACATATACTGATCACGAAAATCACTCATACTCGTTAACAAATGGCTTGGTAAACAGTATCCGGCAAGCTTCTTGCTATCATTCTCACGCATCTCATAGCAAGATGTTTGCCAGATCTTTAGCAAGACATTTGTTAAACTATATATTCACACATTAACATATCCACAAACACTTCATTCACACACAGTTGGGTCTCCGGCGCAAGATTGTTTGGTACAAATGATCTTGCGTCCCTCTACCAACTTAAAAAAACAAGAGGCCCCCCCAGTGGTAGAGACGTTGACGACGTTGTGGGGCTTTGAACTAACATCTACCTGTACCAACTTAGAAAGTTTTATCCATTTATTGGATTTAATGCAGTTTCTCTTTGAGAAGATAGAGAGACTGCATTCTATATGGCATGTTAATGAATCCTTCCGTTTTCATTTCACAATTCCGCTCTTGCATTTTATACTTTCACTATTGTCGTGTTTCTCGCATACTATATTTCTTTTTGGTGTGTTTTAATGGTAATGGTTCGTCAGATTGGTAAAAGTACAAATTAAAATGTAAATTACAAAATCTTGCAGTATAGTAATGACTTGACCATTCTTGCTTCTGTCAATAAAATCTTCCACTTTTAAATTCGCTGACCCAAGTTTTAACATTACCTTTAACATCAATGCTAATTGATTAAAACACTACTCATATACATTGCCAGAGGACACAAATTTCATTCATGAAAGTGAAAAATCCAATCTGGCGTAAATTATCGAAAGAGTATCAAAATCAATACAATTTGTGAGTACTTTCTCCCAAAAATTTATTGTTGTTGATACCTTTTGCTAAAGTAAGTAAAAGAGTTCTCACATTGTTCTTTCGATGTGATAGACAATTCTTTTAAAACAAATGCTAAAATAGGTAAGTGAAAGAGGAATGATTACTAAAGCCTAGGTTTTTAATTAAGTGGATGAGGAATGTAGAATTTACACCAAAAATTCCCTTTAGGCCACCATTTTTTTATTTCTTTGTATTCAACTTGAATTGCTATAATCTTAGGCGACAGAAATAAACGGTTCCAAAGCCCACTCAAAATCTTTCTGATTTGCAGTTGCTTAGATCTAGGGAGAAGACACAAATGGAGAATGCTAAGTGATTGAAAAGGACCCGCCAGGTTTAGGCTCAAAATTATAGTTTTGCCAACCTTCAAACCATAAGGAATTAAACGGTGTATGGCTAATCTTTTTCTGATTTGTATCAGGTGTATGCATAAGTTTTTGCCGGTTTTGTGGTAAAGAAAACACGTAATTTTCAAGGGAAATTAATTTTGTTTTATTCAAAATATTGGCCATCGGCTTCTACACATTTCGCCCATCTTTCAGGTAATTGATGCATAGCATGCCAGAAAAACTGCTTGTCTTTTGCGACAAACAATTCGTCGACCCATTTTCCAACGTCTTCGAAATTGCTGAAGTGCTGCTCTGCGAGCGCGTGCCCCATTGATGCGAAGAGGTGATAGTCAGATGGCGCCAGGTCTGGGGAGTACGGCGGGTGCGGAAGGATGTTCCATCCAAGCGATTTCAAGGTGTCTTTCACTGGTTTTGCTGTGTGAGACGACGTATTGTCGTGTAACACAATCACTATGCCATGTCTTCGGGCCCATTCCGTCGTCTTTCGATCAATGAGTGATTTAAATTAATCATTTGTTGGCGATAGCGTTGTGCATTAACGGTTTCGCCGGGCTTCAAGAGTTCATAATACACAATACCGCTCTGGTCCCACCACACACAAAGCATGGTCTACTTGCCGAAGCGATTTGTCCTTGGTGTTGAAGGACCGGCTTCGCCAGGTGAAAGTCACGATTTTGTCCGCTTCGGGTTTTCAAAATAAATCCATTTTCCGTCACCCGCCAGAATTCGATACAAAAAGGATTTTTTTTTCGTGGCGTTGAAGCAGTATTTCACAAGTGACTTTGCGATTTTCCATTTGACGTTCATTCAAATCGTGTGGGACCCATTTACCCAGTTTATTGATCTTCCCCATTGCTCGTAAACGTCTGCTGATTGTTTCTTGTGACATATTTAATGCTTTTGCCAATTGCTGTTGAGTTTGACTTGGGTCATCCTCCAATAACACCTGCAATTGCTCGTTTTCGCACTTTTGTGATCTACCAGAGCGCGCACTGTCTTTCACATTGAAATCACAACTTTTAAATTGTCGAAACCATGTCTCACATGTTCTAATCGATGGAGCGTGTTCACCATATGTTTCTACCAGCACACGATGACTTTCAACAGCCTTTTTCTTTTGATTAAATAAGGAAAGCAATGCGTGCCGCAAATGTTCTTTTTCAGGCACAAACTTCGACATGATCACTGAACGATAAAACAAAGACGCTAGTGTTTGGCGGACTCAACTTGTGTGTGTTTGTAGTTTAATGTCAGACGAACAAAATGACGTATGTGTCAAATGAATACGCTGCGTACTTTTCGCTGGCGCCATCTCTTAGGTAAACCGGAAACTACTTATGCATACACCTGGTAATTACTGAGATCTGGGGGAAAATCAGACATACATACAGATACCCTATTTAAAATACATAAGTAATGGTAAACGGCAGTGGAAAATGGTAAGCGATTGAAAAGATCCTGCCAGTTTTAGAGTCAAAGTCATTTTCCCTACCCTTTTAGACTATGAAGGAGCCAACGGTGTATAGCTCATCTTTATCTGACTTTTATAGTTACTGAGATCTAGGGAGGGGACGAACAAACAGGACAATCTATATATCTTCCCTTATTCACGGGCGTTCATACGGAGACGCTATAAAAAAAACAGAAAATGGAAAAGTATTTTTTCCAATCAAGTTTAAATGTAGACATAAGGACTCGTGTAGAGGCAGTATGACACAGTGAAAAACTTACTCACATTTCCATTTTTTTCCGTATTCTATTCCTGGGAGTTGAAATAAATACTCATTTAAAGGCATGTTTTGAAAAGAAGAAGAAGAGAGACCAATTCTAAAAAAAACAAAAAAAAAACAGGTACTGCAGGTGTAATTTTTACTAAAGCATGGAAATTAGTATTAATAAAGTTTTAGTATAAATATAGGCATTTTTTTCTTAAATACATAAAAGTAGTCAAAATAATATCTTTAAATTGGACTTAAAATAATTGGATTGAATCCTTTTTAAATATTTTAAAGATTAAATATTAGGAATTTTGCTTAAAATCTGGCCTATGTTAGTAAGGATTTGAACCGTTGAAATGTGTTAAGAGCAAGAATAAATACCTGATGATGAAAACGATATTCAGATCTAAGGGCAAGCGCTTTGTGCCGGCGAGCAAATAGATTTTTAGAAATGATTATATAATCATATTCCCTTTAAACACAGGTTACAAGTATGTCTCCCCAAAATATGTGGAATTGACAATATAGGAAAGGTTTGTTTTAAAAATACTCGCCAATACTTTCTCTGCCATCTCAGATGTTTTATTTCTTTTATCTTAAAATGTTTAAAAGTCATGTTCACGTTCCTTGACCTACTACACGTCTGCCTTTCTCCCCTACAGAGAAGGAATATACTTCTCAATAGACTTCCAGCTGTCGGCAACGTAACCTCCTTTACTACTGTATATCCTCTTAAGTGTCTGCGTGTAACATTTTTCTACACCTCTTTGTGGCTAATTCAGATATTTGATTTGACAACCGCATCTAATCTTTTATAAGCGCCCATGAAAGAATGTCCCCTGCTTGAGCATAGCGAAACGAATGTTTACATTCACTCGCTAGAGGATATATTTCTGACTTCCCTCCTAGGCTGAAAAGTGTTGGAGGTGAGTGATGGTCATTTATCAGAACGGTTTCTTTACCCTCTGATAAAACATTCTTGGTAGAACCCCCTCTATTATAATGATACAGCGACATTTCTTCTTCAGATCTATGCAGTCGTTTGAAATTCTCTTTTTTAATATCTGAAATAATAATTTTGTCTTCATTTCTAATTCATACTTTATTTTTTAGCTTCATTTCCTCTTCACAACTTCGTTAAAAAATTCACCTGTATATTTCTTTTCCACGTGTTTTCACCATGTGCGAAAGCAGTTAGCATGATTGTGTTAGAGAATGTTAATATACGGTGTAACAGAATTTCTTTTATAATTGAGAAAAAAAAATCTGTGAACTGAGAAACGATTTTCTCAGAAATAAGATATCAGTATCTTCATTTAATTAAAAATGAGAGCATGCTGGTTTAAGGTCAGTAATCTTATTCCAAACCGGCATGTTCACATTTTCAAGTCAATGAGAGTGCCTACTCATTTCTGAGAAAAATGTTTCTAGGTTCACAGATAGGATCTCTTTCGCAATTTTAAGAAACCGTTTCTTTCTTTTATCGTGTAGGTTCTCCACTTAAATGTTTCTATGTTTGCAAGAAAAACATTCAAATAGTTTGTGAATTAAATCGCTTAGTGTCTGACTTAATGTTTATATATACTAATTTTTAGCGGCTAAGCGCAAGAAGGTTAGTTCAGACTAAGCGACATTTTCACATGTACCTAAATATCTTCAAATTCACTTAAGCAATCAGTCTGAGACTTTAGAGTCTGATGCAGACAATGCAGACTATCTATAGCCTGTCAGTACAGTTTGAAATCATGCGATGTTGCCAACTCAAAAGAATATTGTTTATTTCAAATGTTACTACATCGGATTTTTAAACATTTAGATTACACATACTCTATCCCTTACAGTTAGCAGGATAGCAGTATTACGAACTTTGGGAACTATAAGTGGAGACATATTGCTTATGTTAAGATGGCAACATTGCATGACCCGCGATCTTCACTGACAGACTATAAATAGTCTGTATTGTCTGTATTATGAATATAGCCAATACTAAACTTTGATTTTATCGAATTGAATATAATAAAATAGTAACCGAAATGGATGGACAATTAGCCAGAGTTAAAGCATAGGAATCTAAGTGACACCGAACAAGCTTTAAGAAAACTGAAATCGCGATTGAAATTGCAAATTCTTTGCAAATGTCAATTCCGCAAATGCGCAAATTATTCCATCATGAAAGGTATAATGTTCGCATACTAATCATTGTCGCTGTAAAACAATGCCAACACTTGATATGAAAATGATACTTTTCCCGGAATATATTTCCCGTAGTGGACCACTTAGTTCACTACGGTTGGATGTACCATATGAGGCAACGGTATTAGTACAGTACGCTATATATGACAACTTTCTTCCCATTATTAACCAAACGCACGTTCTGTAATGAAAGAAATAAAGGATAGAAACTTGCAGTTTTTTTGCACTCTGTAAATGACCCATCAATTTCAAAATATCAAAAATTTCATAATATTTTATTTGAAAATCGTTACATTTACAGATAAGTCTCTAATATTACTAGTGAAATCTAATTAACAAATAAAATATAATTCATCCAAATAAAAGGGGACTATGATTCGCACATCAAGTACATTGAACTAAGTACTATTAGTGGTGTACATTAACATTAAAATTCTAATTCTGTCTTGTTCAGCTAAGTGGTGGGCATGTTGTTGTATGTAACTTTAACAGAAGCACTTTAACGGAAATAAAATAATTTGTTTGAGATTTAGTTTACTTTTGTTGACCACATAACATAAAGTTTCCGCTTACTAACTATAAATGCTTTATTAAACGAATATAATATATCATGATAAAGTAACAATTACTTTCCATAAATAGAAGAAGAGAGAAGATAAGAGAAGGCTCTTTTGACAACCAAATATCCTTTGTAGAACTTGATCTGCCATTAGTTTAATCAAAATCAAAATATTCGATTGACTGATTTCTATCATCGTAACTTGTATGTCGGAACTCAGTATGTCAATAGTCTGTCACACCGAAAACCACTCTGAATAAAAATTCTTACTAGATTTGCCTAGCATCGAATAGTGAACAGTTAATCACACGGATACTATATATTTATCGTTTTTTAAATAACGACAGCTAGTTCTGTATGGTTTGACACCTTCCAATTACCTTCCTAATATAATTTACTATATACTTACCCTGCTTTATAATAGTGTTTTTACAGATATTAATATGTTGTTCTTAAAAATAACTACCGGTATTTCATCAATATAATTAGACATTTTCTGAATACAAGTCAATGAAGAAACAAAGTTATCCAACTTGGAAATATATGCATAAAAATATGTCGTTTTCATATTATTGCCTAGAAAATGAAGGCATAATCTATTCAGCTAAGTGTAAACATTAACACAACAATTACGTAGTAAATAGCGTAATGACAGAAACTTTTCTCCTCGTAGATATTAGATTAATCTTTTAAGTTTTCATTAGCAGAATTCCTTGACTTGTCCATTTCGTAACTTTTACTGCACTTTGTCAAATAGTAATTTATTAGCATACTTTTGATCAGGATACCTTATGTGAAAACTAACTAACTAACTCTATGGCTTAGGGAACTCGCATCGCAGCAGTAACACGTCCTGGAGAAGATCAAGCCAGTTTTAATCACAAACGCCTACTTCTCACAGATCTCTTCTAATATTGTCCTCCTAACGACGTCTCGGTCTTCCACACGGTCTCTTTCCATAAACAACACATCACTAGAAACACAACGATAAAAGTAACATAATAAGTAATTTCATATTTGCTATATGTCCATAAATATTTGCAATAACGGTGTAAATAATCTTTTAAATAAATGTATAGTGTGCTACAAATATCATACCAGTTAACTAAGGAAGATTAGAGGTGCAATATATTATATAAGTATGCTGTTCAGGTTAAATATAATTATTTACAGTAGTAAATTATTATTATTATTATTAATAATAATAGACTTGTTATTAATTATAAGTAATAACTATTGTAATCTTTTCTTTTACATGCTGATATTAAATTTTTGTCTGTTACTTTACGGCATATTCCTATGTCACTGTATGAGGTAAAAATCTTGATTTTTAAATAATTTTCTTTATTTTGAATGGCTATTCTATGATGCAATATTCGTTAAATTGTAGTGCATACAATTGTATTTCTTCTTCATATATATAGCGCATATAATTGCGTTTATTCTTCACAATTATTACATTGCACATATTCTTCATAACTATGCAGCAAAAGTTTCCTCTTTGTGTTTTAATAGAAATAAGGTACAGAATTATTTCTTCGTTTCGTTAATTGTGGGGCTTAGAAGCAAAAGCTGCAATCTGCATTTTTTGGAAAACCCGAGATTTTGATGGAATTGTATACATAAAAATGTATAATGTAGGTAAATGAAGGTAAACTCCTAATTCTTTATGTATTTTGTAGGTTTTTTGCGTAGAAACCACAGGGAAAAAGTACCCTAATACTATTTTATTTACCGCCATGAATTTTCCTCTGCCTCTCCCGTAAAATTGTCCGGAGTGGAGATTGCAGCTTTTGCTTCTAAGCCCCACAGTTTTGGTATTAGAAACTATGTCAGTGGTGTATCACAGTAGTTAAGGGATACAAATTATACAATATGTCCTCCATGTGTTGATATGATCAAATGTTTGTGGTTGAATCGCGAATGTGCGATCAATGTCCTTTCACGTGACCTTTGTTATCATTGTAGAAGATAGTGGGGATGTGTGTATTAATGTAAACTGGTAGTGTAGATGGTTGGCTTGACGTCATTAAGCGAGTGTGGCTCAGTTGGAACATGACGTAGAAACTGGTTTCAGATTTGAAGTAATGATTTCAATAGTGGTTGTGACATTAGGGTTGCAAGTCAGGACATGATGATTGAGGTTATGTGATTATTGACAGGAATGCTTATGAGTCCAGGTCAGTCAACTTCCCCCTCCCCTATTATGCTATAATTGATAGCAAAAGTCTGACGAAAGTGTCGGCTGCACCATTGGGCGGGCATATCAGGAGACTGGAGATTATTGCCTTTGACGTTGGCTTTTTTTATGAGAGATTCGCAGTTAGTTGGCATGTGATGATAAATCATCTACGAATGCACTTACACCACCGTCATAATTTTGACCTTACATCTCTGAAAATGAAAATATTAGGAAACACCCTGACTTCGCCAGACTCATCTCTTAAAATCTTGATACAGCACTTGTGAACTTAAAATTTTTGGGCATATAAAACTGTACTTAAGCCACCTTTGCAATTTCGACCGTACATCCCTCAAACTAAAAATATTAGCACAAAATCTGACTTCGCCATACCCATCTCCAAAAATCTTGATACTACACTTGAAAACTTAAATTTATTTGGTCATATAAAACAGCACTTATACTACCCTTGCAATTTTGACTCTACATGCCCTAAACTGAAGATACTGATAAAAACCTTGAGCTCGGCAGACTTATTTCCGTATAAAACCCGACTTATTACAATTTTAACAAACAATTATTCCTTACAAGTATCCCTTACAATTTTAACTTTTCACCCCAACGGAAAATACTGGCAGAATCGCTGAGTACCACTAGAGCAGTCGTTTAGTGTGTGAACTGATTAAACGCTACAGATAAAAAATACAAAAAAGTTACTTAAAAAATTAAAAATAATAACAAATACCTTTTTCATTATTCTTGCTGAAGGAGAGATAACATATACCTCTTCCGAAGGTGGACGGATTGAAACTACTATCATAGTAAAGACAGACAATAGTTTATCGCATGCATACATTATCTTACTACGTCACCTTGCTATTGAGTGAAGTCGTCTTTACTTTATACCAGATAAGAGATTGCATAGCGATGCCAATTTACTATGTCACTTTTGATAGCGACTTCCTTGTTTGTTGTTTAATCTTCGAAAAAGGAAAAATACAGGTCATACATGAATCGCAGAAGTAATTTCATAGATTGGGATAGATACAGAGGTCAGTTTGCTGATGAGTGAATTGTTACTGTTGTTTTTAGTATGTGCACATACATTGAGTAAATTGTGTATGTGCTATCTATCTGAGACATGATATCATAGTTTGAGGTCACTTCCTTGTTGATGTTGCTTCTGAATATGTACATAAAATGAGAAAATGCTGACCATACTATTTATGTAAATTTCAGACATGATATCATAGTTTGCATGAAGATCGAGGTCACTTTGATGAGTAAAATGTTTTGCATTCAATCTATGTTGCATGATTATTTGCTTGGTTTTTAGACTTTTGTATGGAGCAAGCGTAGTGTGTAGATAAGAGATTCCAATATAAGGCAATGCATTTGAATACATTTTAATTCTTTGCTAAGTCATAGGATTCGTTAAATCGTAGTTCATTCGATTGTGAGAGTTCATTTTATTTCAAACGTTTAAAGTTCTCGTGTTTACCTTTAAAAACAGTTAAGTGTTGTCTATTGGTTGTACTATTAAGTTGTAAAGTTTTCGGGCACACTTTTTGAAAACAGTGAAGTGTTTTCTGGTTGTTGAACGAGATTTCAATTAAACGGTAAATAGATTTTTATATTAGAATTTAATTAGCTGTACATTAGAATCATCATGTTAATTTATCTCATTTCCGGACGTCATAAAAGGTTGAAATTTTATAGGGTGGGTGCCAGCAAGATGTGAACTATTGACCCTCGTACCTTTCATGTCAATGATGTACTGTCCAGAAGACGAATAAAGATTTTTTCTAATGAAAAATTGTTCGTGAGGCCTCCTGAGGCTCAATCGACTCATTTGGGTCAAGTTTCGTACCCAGTCATCTAATTTGAATTTTATTTATGGCCTTTAGGCAGCGAGATAGGGGAAGGGAAATGATTCGGTCAGCCAGGGCCTGTGTTGAAGGTGCCATTTTTCGCCATTTGCCTGGTGTGACTGAAGAAAAACCTCAGTGAAATGATCGGTCTCCTGTGGGTCAATCGACTCATTTGGGTCAAGTTTCGGACCGAGTCATCTAATTTGAATTTTATTTATGGCCTTTAGGCAGCGAGATAGGGGAAGGGAAATTATTCGGTCAGCCAGGGCCTCTGTTGAAGGTGCCATTTTTCGCCATTTGCCTGGTGTGACTGAGGAAAATCCTTAGTGAAATGATCGGCCTCTTGAGGGTCAATCGACTCATTTGGGTCAAGTTTCGGAGTCATCTAATTTGCATTTTATTTATGGCCTTTAGGTAGCGAGAAAGGAGAAGAGAAAGGATTCGGTTAGCCAGGGCCTGTGTTGAAGGGGCAATCTTTAGCCATTTGCCTAGTGAGATTGAGGAGAAACCTCATTGAAAATGATCGCCTTCCTGAGGGTCAATCGACTCATTTGGGTCAAGTTTCGGACCAAGTCATCTAATTTGAATTTTATTTATGACCTTTAGGCAGCGAGATAAAGGTAGGAAAAGAATTCGGGAAAATCTATGGTAGTTTTTATTGCCTTTTCATCATATGAACTTCACATGATAAGGATAGAAGTTATAGTTTAAATATGATTTCAAAACATGTGTTTTCACCGGCTATCCAAATTGGAATCTCTTTATTTCTAGAGACAGCGAGCGTTACTAAGCATAAAATCAAAGATAAAAGTAAGCACCCGAACAGGGTTTCGAAACCTGGACCAAAAGGTTAAAAGCCTAACGCTCTACTAACTAAGCTATTCGGGCTACATGGTATTGAAGTGATTTTTTTCAGATAAATTACTCTAGCTATAGTGTGTTCAAATGTTGAAACGTTAATTTAACTCACTTCCGGACGTCATAGAATGTCGAAATTTTGTAGGGTGGGTGCCACAAAGATGTGAACTAGTGACCCTCTTACTTAATGAAGTTGGAACATGCTGATGTATTTGACATTCTTTTAATTAATTCATATTGATTCGTGGTGTGCTTAAATCTTTATAAATTAATTTAACTCAGTTCAGAACGTTATAGAATGTAGATATTTTGTTGGGTGGGTGCCAGAAAGATCTGAAATAGTGACCCTATTCTGCCAAAAGCAATAGATTTTTCAAGGTACGTTTAACCCTTTCCATTCAAAGCTGAAAACGGCTCACTGTTGATAAACTAATAACACGGTCTGATCAAAACATAGGTGATCCGCTCTGAAAGCTGAACTAAATAACATATATTTGCCTGGTGTGACTAGGAAAACCCATGAAAAAACCTCAGTGAAAACTTCAGAGGTGAAAACACCTCACTTTTGGTAACCCGATAACTAGCTCTGACCAGAACATAGGTGATTCGGTCTGAAATTTGAACTGAACAACCCATCGTAAGCTGGTATTGACCGGAATAACTCAGGACAGGGTCTTGAATCAAATCAGCAGATCACACACACAATTTTAAACATGGAGTTATGAGAAACTTGTGTATCTAAACATACACTTGTGGGGAATCTGTTTGAACACCGAGTCGTGGGAAAACTAGTGTATGTAAAATAGATTTGTGGGAAATCTGTTTAAACACCGAGTTGTGGGAAAATTGTGTGTAAACATAGAGATGTGGGGAATTTGTTTAAACATCGAGTTGTGGGGAAGCTGTGTGTAAACAGACTTTTGAAGAACCTGCTTAAACACTGGGTTGTGAGGAACCCGCGTGTGTAAAGGTAGAATTGTGGGAAACCTATTTAAACCATGAGTTATGGGGAACCTACGTGTGTAAACATACACTTTTGGGGAACCTATTTAAACAGTGAGTTATGGCGAACCTGGGTATATAAACACTGACTTGTGGTGAACCTAAATAATCTTATATAATTTAAAATAAGTATCTGTGCATGTGTAACGAAATAGTAGGAAACTAGAGCATCTGCTCATACGCTAAAGAAAGGTTACACTATTAAAACATTGCACTATCCTATGAAGCCTCAGTCTGAAATATTTAGCTGAAGTTATTGAATGAACTTACCATTTTTCAAGTGTGAAATTATCATTGAATTAATACTTTACTCTTTTATTGCGTGGAAATGGTAATAGTAATTCAATGGAACATTAAATTAATAAATGTCCTAGTCAGTCCTGTGAATTATTATTATTATTATTATTAATTTAATTTATCTTTTACCTTATTTCAGATTGTAATTATTTCCTTTGAAACTGCAAAACTAGTGTGCTAGTGCTGATACTGCTGTTGCTGCTGCTGTTGATTCTTATTGAGCGACATATTAAAGTAATTATATTTTATATTTTACCGTATGATTGTATAGAAAAATGCTGATAATGTTTAATAATTTACTTTTTGCACATGCATAGATAATAATATAGTTAATAAAGGATGCTTTAAATGACTTTAATTTGTAAACAAGAAAATCATCTTGCAAAAGATTTATTCAATGTATTATTTTCAGCAATCAAGTTTGTGAGTGCTATACTAAGGAATCAACTTCTACTTTTTGAGGACATTATGTTTCTGAATGGTGGGAATAGATTGCAGTACCGGAATGACTACCGCTGAATACGTCATCTTGGCGGAGAAGGCCAAACCACTCAACGATCCTGATTCTATGTACAACGCATGGTTGGAATTGTGCAGACTTTCAGTGCAAGGAGTGCCTAGAAATTCAGGTATTGTTTTTGATTTCCTTTTCCATGTACGCATTCTATCTAACTCCTTTCTTAATAAGTAGTTTGGTGTTTGCCTTCATATGAATGAGTTAATACAGCTAGGAAATGATGGATTTTTTGACTCCCCCTCTAATGCTACGCTGGGTTTTCAGCATTATATGCTCTTGACTGATCCTATTGATGACAATAACCGGAGAGTGCTTCACCCCTATGTAGCTTTTACTCTTTGGCTTGATTTCGGTCGTGAGAGATGATATTTATGAGATATATGTTTCCACGAATGAAGACGAATCATTGAATATTGTCCGTCGCAACCGGGAGTACTCACTGTCTTTTGGAGATTAATTTTATCTGCCTGCATCTTCTTTTATATCTGTTACTACCACTACTTATTCTAATACTTCAACTACAACTTCTGCTCCTGTCGATGTAGTTACGTCTCTATGGACACAGGCAATTAGCTTTGTAACAACGGCAAGACCTATGTGCAGTCAGATACCTTCCACTTCATTTGCACCTTTACCGTCTATTCCTTTTGCTCCTTCTCCTCCACCTATTGCTTCTAGCTCAACCACTGTTGAGAATCAAGATACTTTCTGTTCCAATACGAACTGTGTTTTTTCTCCAAGAGGTAACGAGATATGTGATCAAGCATACAATTACTTTGAGTGGTGCGGTAGTCCTTTGGGTGCAGATACAGTTGATGAAACCCTCTAAAAATGAATGAGATCGAACAGAGTGAATAAAATGATGTTTTATAGCAGGGAACAGGAGATGATTTGTTTGAAATAATAGATGAGCGCGTACGCGGATTTGGTAAATTTCCAGTGAAAGGTAAAGAAATCTCCATACGTGCTAAAGTTGATACCTCCACTTTCACACCGGCTGAGCACGTTGAGAATTTATTTCAATTTGCATTGGACAATTTGCTTAGTAATATAGGTCCACAATCTTGAGTCAAATTTAGTATTGAAAGTAGTAATAACGTTAATGGGAAAGACGTTTTCGTTCCATAGCGTAGGCGAGTCCACTTAAATCCTGAACATATTTTGCGTTCGATTGAGAATGTTCTCAACTAAAATGAATCCTTTATATTAGCCGACAATGTGATCATTAAGGATAATATATCCGACCCCAATCGCGGACAAGGCGAAAGGAAGAAAAGGAATAATGATAAGTATTTACCTCTGGAGGAGTACTTACAAGCTCGCATTATTTCTGTGCCGAAATTGGGAGTCAACTCGTGTGACTGTTGACCGAGAGCTTTAATTATGGCTGAGATGAAAGCGCTTTCAGAGTATAGGAAAGTAGCCTATATGAAGGAATAACCTAAGAATTGGGAAAAGGAAGGTAACAATCTATGTAACAGTGTAAATTTTAATATTTCAAATTTGGGTGGAAATTCGTGGCATGGATCAATTTCAAAATTATTATGGTATACGATTTTAACTTGTGGTGTATGTATTAAAAGCAGCTAGTCGAGACCCTGAGGTGATCTATACTGTAAATGTGCATACTGGGAAAGTTATACAGTTATGCATATAGGTAGAGTTATACATTACTTTGCAGGACCTGTTTATCAACGAGGACATGGGATTGGGAGTTTATTTCGAGAACAAATTCGATTTGCTATGCCATTCATTACACAAGGGGGAAAACCAGTAGGACGACAAGATTTACAGACAGGATTTCAAGTTGCAGGGAATATGCTTAAAACCGTTCTATTAAAGATTCTTTAAAAGCATGGGTTCGCCAGGGTCTTCTTTAAGAATAAAAACTGAAATAAGTCAATCAGTTGCTTAGTGGTAGTGGTAAGAGAAGGGAACGTAAACGTAAGGCTCCCGTACGTATTGAGCCACCATCTTTAAAAAGACAATGAATATCTAAAAAGAAGGAAAGTAGAGATATTTTTAGTTAAATATGTCATTTTTACACCTAAAAGTAATGAATGCTGTACGAATGAATTTGACCCTAGTTTCTGTCCTTATGACACAAATTGCGATCGAATCATCTCGTATGGCAGAGTATCGACCTATTTCTTCAATTTCTTCCTAGGGACCTATAGAATTTCTTGTAGCTGGAGATACTGCAGAATATATTCATTCTGTACATATTTATTTTTATGTCAAGTGTAAAATATTAAGGGAAAATGAAGATAATTTACAAGTAGCAGTAGCAGGCCCGCCAGCCGTTGTGGCAGATAATATAGCGCCTGTGAATAATTTCTTACATGCACTTTTTAAGTCAAGTTGATGTTTCTTTAAATGATAAAATAGTTTCGCCTAAGAATGCACAACATTTCAAAGTATATTATGAAACTTTATTGAATTATTCTGAAGATGCAAGCAAAACTAATTTAAGCACTAGATTATGTTATAAGGATACTGCAGGGCATTTTAATAGTCTCAATGAAAATAATGCTGGTTATTATAAACGAAAATCTCTTATTACTGGTAGCGCATTCATTGATATGTACGGACGACTCCATACATATATTTCTGTATCAGATCGTATTCTTCCAAATAAAGTTAATTCTCGTGTAAAACAAAGTCGTAGTAAAGATGGATTCTGCTTAACTGCAGTTGAAAATTCTACATTTAAAGTTAAAAACGAAGATGTTATTCTATGTATTCGTCGAATTAATATTTTTGCTGATTTAGCTTTAGAATTAAATAATTTTATGAGTCATGTTACTGCAAAATTACCACTTACTACAGTCGAAACAATAGTACATACTATTCATGACTGTTTATGTTGATTCATATAATCTTGATAATATATTCCTTGGAAATGTACCAAAAGGTCTCATTATAGGTTTTATTGCAAACACTGCATTCAACGGACAATACCATGAAAACTCCTTCCACTTTCAGACTTTTAATATTAACAAGTAGCAAGTACAAGTTGGTTCCCAATTTTATCCTCCCACTCCTCTCACCCCGATTATGTAACTCAGGTATACGTTCGAAGTTATCATACCCGATTCTCTGGAACTTGTATATTTCATGAAAATTTAAGTCATACAATCACATATTCTGATTATCCCCATGGATACTCTTTATGCTTTCATTCTTTCTATTACTAACATTTTATATAATTCTACATGGGATGTTATCAAATATTCTCCTGTTAATCTCAAAATAGGGTTCAGTCAAGCACCGGCATATTCTATTTCGTGTATTGTTACGCTCAATTTGATTCGCTTATTCAGATTGATAAAGATAATAATGTGATACAGATCATACCATGTGAAATTTAGTTCAGTTTGAGATTGACCATGAGGACTGTCATACACTTTTCAGCGTTTGAGTGTAGTGAAGAAATTTAATTCATAGTTAAAGAACTAGCCATAGTTAACCCTGATGCTAATTGTTATAAAACCTGGCTTTTCAAATCTCCCTTTCCAATATCAAAAATTAGTATTCCAATTTTGAGATTTTCAAATGAATATTTAAGTCTACATATATTTGGTGTAGAGGGGATAGAAGGCGAAATTGAATATGAGGAAGTTGAAACATACTTACTAAGTGTATCTCCTGCAGTAAAAGTGTATATACATGTGGAAAAACACACCAAGTTTTTTCGAGTCTCTTCTACAAAGAACAGTGATTAAGAACAGTAGATATTAAGTGTCCAAAATATAACGCTTTAGCTCTTCATCGGAAAGTTGTGTTCATCATCTTCATCAGGTTATAAGTTTTCGGTGTGCCTTGAAAGAAGCTTCAGTGTATGCAAAGTTTTCAACATATTATCATTTACATTCTTTTATCTTACCTGAAAACATAATAGTGTACATGCTTTTTACATTTGCATGGCTGATAAGATTTCTACATTTATTTAGTTTTTTCATGTTTAATCCAATACAGCAGTTGTAAGTAGTTTCTTAGTGTATAACCATTAACTTCGACAGAGTCATGATAAGTACACTTTGACATACCAATGTTCAGATTCAATGTTTTCAGCGCAGGACATTCTTTTTCACTCACATTATCAACACTTTCCACGTCTGACATTTTCACTTCACCTTCTTCTCACTCAGTTCTTCTGTCCTTTCTTATCTTTTTCCAGTAACATATCCATTATACTTGACATGTACACTTTCCAACTGTACCTTTTAGGAGTTTTACAAAAGGATATACCTTGATTTGAACACAGTTGAAATATTATTTTTCGAATATGTGTAACGTATCCATTTGAAGTGTGCCATTCTAAATTATGAAAGTTTTGTGTTAACCATTGCACTTATTTTTGATACCCTACTCCTAATTCTGTAATTTCGTAAGGCAGTTTTACTAAAAGCAGTGGAATAAAGACTAGCATAATGCGATATTATACAAAATTGTCTCATAATAAATTAATGTGCATTGATTTAAAAACCTTCCATATGAATGATGTACTGTCTTGAAGACATGAATAAAGGTTTTCCTAGTGGAAATTGTTAGTGAATAACTTCAGGTTTGAGTTGTGCAATGAATTCACTATTACGTACTAATTTTCTACAAGTTTTGAAAAAAAATAATTCATAGAAATACTTACATGACCCTGTCGGTTGAAAATTTTATAGTACGCAACAAAAAGTTTATGATCATTCACTTCTTTCACCAAATGCTTTGATAGTACTTTCCCTATATTCTACACATATATACAGTTATTATGAAGGATATTTAATCTGTAGTCATTACACCGAATAGGATTCTACTTTAGATATGTTCGAAAAGTTTGTAGAACACATCCCTTCACTATATAACACCATCACAAAATGTACACAAGACGTCTGACATTTTCACTTCACTTTCTTCTCACTCACTCCTTCTGTTCTTCTTGTCTTTTTCCAGTAACTTATCCATTATGCTTGAAATGTACACTTTTACCACTCACCAAAGATCATATTTCTTTTAAACACATCATCATCAATCACTTCACGATGATCTTCTTTATATATATATGATAAAATTCACTTAATGTAGATGATTGTAAAATATTTCTCTACACAGATTTTCTGAAATGTTCTTCAATTTCTTCTGTTACCACCTCAACTTTTAAATATACTATACACGCATGCTCTGTTTGATTGCATTCATCATAGAAACAACCTTCGCATATCACATTGGTTTGAGGATTCCACTTGTTTAACGCTTCTTGAATACAATTTTCATCTACCCATTGCTTATTACACACACACTTCATAGTTTTCACTTGATCACTTACTCCAAATATCTTCGTGCTGATGTTCCTGCTGGTGCTGGTGGTACGACAGGTGAAGATCTCACTAATACTCTGCTAGATTTCACCAAAGTTGATTATGATCCTGGTGGTGCTGCTACTGCTGCTGCTGCTCCTAAGGATGTCTGCGTTATGTCCGTATTTCCATAGAACAAACGTTTCTTTGCTGGATAGCTCACTCAATCTAACACACACTTCTTTCTTTTCTCCTCCTGCTGCTTCTTCGGAACTAAAGAAGAATAAACCTGTCTAATCTCATCATCTTCTTCATCCTCCTTCTTTACAATAGTAGAAGATGATGATAGTAATGATGGTGACTTTGCTTTAGATATTAAGAAACTGTATATTGTTCGATCTCCTCCTCTACCTACTTCGTCTTCTACACTATCAACTAATGATAATGTCCCCACTATCTCTTCATCCTCTGATGTCAAGTCAATTTCTTCTATAATCTACTGATACTGCTTCCGCTGTTGCTTGGCCATGACTGCGAAGCTCAAGATTACTTATGATGTATACGACATCACCGCCCTCTATATATTGTAAACTTTATCAACCATCACGTGAAAGTACAACAGATAACCTGATATCTACACGTCAACAGATGTCATATCAGTACGTCAACAGATGTCATATCAGTACGTCAACAGATAAGTTCATATCAGTATGTCAACAGATAAGCTCATATCAGTAGGTCAAAAAATATGGTAATCACGTGACGTGCGCCATATTGTATAATTTGTACTCCTTAACTACTTATCACATACAATCTTTTAACAACCAACAACAATGAGATCAGGCTGATTCTGGATACGAAGTTTTGTTGGAAATTTGAAAATCTTGATGAATATTCTCTTCACATTTTTATGATATCAAACGTGGTTCTTGATGAGCAAACGTAACTAACTTCCAAACATCAAAAATTGTAAGGTGGGTTAGCAATCGGAAAGTCCTGCGAGTGATCCCAGATGCTATCTATCCTGACTGAGGCTTTTCAGAATTTCTCCTCAGTCATACCAGACAAATAACGGAATTGTACCTACTAACTACCTTCCAACATCCTCTCCTCACACTGTATCCCGGTCTAAGCCTGAGATACCTAAAGATCATTAGTAAAGTAAATTGAATTTGAGAGTCGATTACGAGGGATGTTACTGTACTGTAAATTGAAATATAGTTTATGTAATAACTTTAAATAAATATCGACATTTTAAATATGTGTTAACTTTAAGAAGTGTATTGATAATTTCTTAAAAAATCCAAATTTAATGAATCAAATTCAAGACAGTCATTGACAGCTTAGATATTTCTATGTGATTCAAAAATAAAACAAGTGAGGCGGAGCCTAGTCGGGAGACTGTGCATATAAGCTACCGCCAGACTTCAGCAGCAAGCATCCTATTTATATGATCAATGTTCCGCGGAAAAAATCGATGAGATCTTTCCAGCGACACCTCAATCACCTTCTTGGCCTTGGTAGTTCCAAAGTTGATAATCTTCCCGCCTCCGCGCGAAACTCGGGATCGGCTCTGCAATCTGAATGAATGATACGTGTTTGAACTCATCTTGCAGGGAACTTTCCAACGATAATTCAATCACCTTCCTAGCCTTAGTAGTTCCAAAATTGACCTCCCACGAAACTCAGGAGCCGCCTCTGCAATCTGAATAAATGATACGGGTTTGAACTAGTCTTGACGAGACCATTCCAATGACACTTCATCCACTTCAACCTAGTAGTTCCAAGGCTGAAAATTCCTTCCGAAACCCTGGAATCGCCCCTGTGATCTGGATGAACGATACGAGTTTGAGCTAGTCTTGCGGAGACCTTTCCAATGATACCTGAACAACCTTCGTAGCCCTAGTAGCGATATAAATTATCTCCCTATACCTTGCACCGCCCCAATGTCTGATAGCTCCTTGCAATATGTATCGTCTATACGTGCTTGAGCTACTCTCGCCGAGACCTTTCCAACGACATCTCAATCACCTTCCTATCCATAGTAGTTCCTGAGTTGAAAGCTGTCGACAGACGGAAGTCTAAAAATAATGGTTATGTGTTATGCATTATCTGATTTCTGCATATCCAGCCAAGGTTAAATTATGCTGCTTCAAAACTACTTGCCATCTTGGTTTCATTATCACCAATTCAATTGTTTGTCTAAAGTTTCTTATTATTACTAATACTAATACTTCGACAACCAACACAACGTATTATTATTATTATTGACGTAAAAGTAAGGAGAAAACTTTACAATGCAATGTCTACTTCATATGATTTTTACAAAATATAATATTCAAAGAGTGCAGGGAAAGAAGGGTGGATGTCCAACGAATTTCGAAACTTCGTCAGGATTTAGTGCTCAATTAGTGCTCTCGAATCGCATAATTGACAGAATTCGTGCCGTTCATACAGGCTATACAAATAGCCCCATTATTGGGAGGGGCTAACTTGACGATTGGCACATTTAGGTTGAAACTACATCTTGGTCTAATTTAAGACTTGTGTGTTGAAAGAAATGTGTTGTGCAGCACTAATTGGGCACTAAATACTGACAGTTTCAGAGTTTGTGCTCACTAGGAGGGGCCAGGTGTCAAGTTAGCCCCTCCCAACAATGGGGCTATTTATATAACCTGTATGAACGGCACGAATTCTGTCAATTATGCGATTCGGTAGCACTAATTGAGTACTAAATCCTGACAAAGTTTCGAAATTCGTTGCGGACTGGGAGGGGCTAGCTTGATGGAGCTAGTATGTTATCGTTATCTTAAGCAGAGAACAACATAATCTAAAGCAGAGTAATTGTTTAAAAATAAAGTATCTTCAACAATTGAAAGCGCGATTTCTAAAGCTATTAAGTAATTTGCTTCAGCTTGCTTCGAGTCCTGTAAGAGGAAATCAGTTTAAAAATGATAATTTTAGAACATCTTTAAAGAAAAATATCAGTTGTAGCATATAGCATTTCCAGGAATAATTATAATAATTTATTTTAGTGTGCCATGAACAGCTTTTCTAGCCTATATTTCACAGGTCAAAAATTATATACAGACAAAATTACAAACATCCACAAATAAAATAATACAAATAAATAATTACACTTCAAGAGGTACGAAGGTTAATGCTTAAGAAAATATTAATTGCTTATTGTGCTGATTCTTTAATCAGCCTAAGAAGTTTTAATAGTAATAATAATAATAAAATTTATTAATATGTCATAAAAAGCTTTTTGTAGATACATACAAATCAAGATTATATAAAAGCTATAAGTACAATACATCCATAAATAAAAGAAATAGGAAATTATTAAACTTCTAATTTTGTAAGGGGAAATGCGCTTAATATCAAAATTAAAATATACATATGATTCTGTGTTATTAAAATTACAAAGTTCTTGTTATAAATATGGTACATAAAATATTAATTACAAATATGTACAAGGGAGTAAAACTATATATGTTAAAACTACAATTGAAAATGTAATGATTGTTTATTGCTTATTATACTGATCTATCAATCTGGCTAACAAAGTCTTAAAATCCTCCTTTGTAGTCAGAAAGTTATAATGCCATAATTAGTGCGCTGGCACTTGGAAGTAGATTTTCTAATAAATATTTACTTTGAATTCTATATTTCTGTATAAGTTCAATAAATTGACTGTCTATAATTTATTTTCTTGTATACAAGTGTTCAACTTTAAAATAGTCACACCAAAATTCGTAATTGTATTCTGTATATGGTAATTGGAATTTATAACATAAGTTTCTTGTAAAGCATTTTTGAACTGCTTCTATTTTTCTATGGTTGTTTCTGTACCCGTATTCCATATGACAGCTACATATTCAAGTTTAGTTTTTACTAAAACTTTATATAAAATAATATATGACTTTACACTAGCAATTGCAGATCATTAATTATAAATAAAACAAATTAATCTTTACACTCCTTAACCAATTGGTTTATGTGGACATTAAATTTCAAGGATTCTTCAAAAATAACCGCCTAGATCTTTAATATAGTGAACCTTAGAAGCATTTGTTTTCATATTTGTATATTTACTTACCATATAATTAGTTTTCTGAGTATATGATAGAGAATAGGCTTTATTTATAATAATAATAATAATAATAATAATAATAATAATAATAATAATAATAATAATAATAATAATAAATTAATAATCTAAGAAATCCAGTACCTAAGGATACTTACAACATCTAAATTTGGCCATATAACATGCTGAACATAATCTTACTAATACATTTCTTAATTAGTGAAAATGTAACCAAAGTTCTGTTGTTTCCCAAAATAATGTTTTACCTACATTTCCATATTAAAAAAAAAATAATAATAAAAGTCCTGACACAGAAAATTTGCAAAAATTTCTTAAAATTAATTTAACTTGTTTCTTTTGATACGTTTTTCATACAGGTGGGTTTTCGAGTAAAATATTTTTCACTGAGTATGTCATACGCTGTTCCTCGAAGTGTATTAAAAGCACTAATCTGTACATTGAGAGACAATCTTCGTGGAAATGCAATATGAGCCAGCTCGTATCTCATTTCTAAGCAAATCATTTTTCAGTGCACAGATAAGATTTCTTTCTCAATTTTAGTAACCCTTTCTTACCGTGTGATTGCAATATTTTCTTTTGATCTTCAACATGGTATTGTGAAAGTACATAAGTGAAAGCTTTACGCGGTATATTCTTATTAGAAATAAGGGTTATTATAATTGAAATATCTTCAGGAAAGTAATTAGGACGATTGTTAAATTACCTTTATTTGTAAGAAAAAAGTTCTCCGTGAAGCCTTTAATTATATATATCTCCACAACTGAAACATTGCACAGTTATCCAGAATGACCAAAAAACGGCAAAAGTCCGAAACTCCCAATTTGGCACTCAAACTCACTCAAATATGTACGATTAATAATTTAATGGATAAAAAATATACTTTGAGCAAGGAAGCGTTGTCAGATCATATGTTTTTTTAGACAACAGTGTATTCTAGTACAAAAGACTCAATATTGTCTGCGTGTGTGTGTGTGTG
>JAGDQP010012106.1:0-12916 GCA_022664845.1 Lepisma saccharinum
TTCGTGTTTGGACTAGTTCTTGAGCTGTTGTATGAGTGTCAGGAATGGGGTAAGGCCTAGATGGGTAGGTACCTGCCTTACCTTCATGTCCGAGCACGGTCTAATTAGTTTGATGCCCTCTTCTGCGGCGAAAATGTATGTCCACAGTTAGGTGTACTATCCTCTAGTAAATGTTTGTAGAAAGTTTGTTCCGCGGGATGCTACAATGTCCCCTATTGGCTACTGACCATAAACAATGATTTGATATGTCTCACGAAAGTACCTTTTGGAACAGGTCTACGTCATCTGAACTACCCCATACATCATCCCTGCAAAATAGCACACTTCCATGGCACTAGCATTCCCGTTTTCGGATGAGATTTGATGTAAGCGGTTTTATTATAATTTTTATCGGCCTCACTTCGTCCTAATACCAATGCTAAGGCAAGGTAAATCGGAAGTTGTTCTACAGGAATAATGTGGATTTGTAAATGATCTGCATATATGAAGTAATTGTCATTACGACGACCCCCCTGACCTCGACAAGGATCCGTAATATCCGCCCTAATGGTGATACTATCACCTAACAGGAATTACTCGTTGGAGTTTAACACATTTTCGGTTTTTCTAAGCACACTTTCCGCCGTGAGATGTACTCGTAATTGGAAAGGTATGTATACAGGCTTTCCTACAGTGCACTTGGAGCTCTCGAGACTAAACTCGACTTTGGATGTTGGGTCGACATCGCGTTGTAATTTGTCGATGTCAAACTGAAAACAATTAGTTACAACCTCCTCAGGATCGTGAATGGTGGTTACAACAGGTTCAATTGTTATTTCACGACCTCGTAGTGTAAAATTTGGGTAAGTTTTGGATTTTTCGGAAATAATTTCAAATTGTGGATCCCGTCCAGCACATACATCATTAACTTAGTATGATATTGCATGCACTGTGTCACATACATATTCGTAAGATTATTCCGGACATGGTCACACACATAACCATCACTAGAGTTAATTTCCATGCCACTAAACACATCACCACAAACACTCATCGAACAGGGATTGATCCCAAAGAATTATCTAGCTTCCTGTGAAATGAAACCACCTTCGTCTGTAACCAACTCGGTATAGTAACTCCAGGCCAGTTCTTTATTTTCCACACTTCCGAAAAATTAATAATACCCCAGATCGAGAATGTCCTGGGCACTTGCAAAACTTTGGAAAACGACTTCTTCGTCGTTCCAAAAATAGTAGAGGAGATGATGCAGCAACATGCCAGGATCAGATTCGTCAGCTTGGAATCCTAGCATTTTGTAGTAGCACAGGGACATCTAGCACTCAAGAACAGTTTCAGAATCATCATACCATTGCATGTCCTGCGTGGCAAGCAAAACGGCAATAGTATTTTCCATTACTCGAGATGAACAGCAATGTAATAGTACGAGTAAACGTATAACAATTGGTACGGGTTTGACAGAATGATGAAGCGGAATTTTCCACTTCACAATGTGCATACAAAGAGAACTAGTACGACGCTGAGCGGCGGATATAGGAACGGATTGCGATAATAAAAGGGCATTGTTAGACGTATCGGGTGCTGTTCGGAAGGTGTATGTAATTTATATACAAATTTAGAGAAGAAACATATATGTGTTCCGAGTTTAGCCTGAAGTTAGTTTCATTTAAAAAAGAGAATAGATCGTTTTATTTCTACTGAATGATAAACATTCGTATTGACTTCAAGTTTATCGATAACGCAGTAGTTAGTAATGTTGTCTAAACTATGCTGTAGTTGAAGTTCTATTTCAAGTCTGTATAAATTCAATTCAATACTAACATTTCTAGCCATTTGGATGTCGTCTTGTGATATATTATTATGTTTGTCGAGGTGGGAAAAATATTTTAAAGTACTAATGCATGAGCCTATGTGCGTGTGCATGTAACCTGTTAAAACCTTTTGTGGTTTGAATGTTTTCAATTGTGTTCTCCTCTTTGTACGAATACAACCTTATCCAAAAAGCTATTCGTAGGTGACAAAATTGTCTGGCGCTGTTGCCCATATCCACATAATTATTAGTACATTAAGTTCTGGGTTTAATGATTCGGAACGGGAATTGTTCTTTGAATTGTAGCCAGTTACTGGCATTGGGATAGAAACTTGTTAACGTGGTATGTGGTGGTAAGTGTTCTGTATGTCAACAATATAGCAATGCCTCTATGATTGTACTACGAATTGTTGTTGTTAGCCTGATAGGCATTGAACGCTTGTTTATGAAATTCAACGCTAGAGACCACTAGCGTGCAGGTACTTTACATAAACTCTGTAAAGATAACTTGCGTTCGCGTCCGCGCTCCTGGCATATAGCCGTCGCTTAGTGTCCATATATCCGTCGCTCCTGGCATATAGTTCTGTTTGTATGTACATTGCGAAGTGGAGGAATCCGCTCCATCATTTTGTAAAAGCATTACCAATTGTTATACACTTACTTTTACCTTTACATTGCTGTTCATCTCAGGTCATGGAAAATCCTATTGCCCCTTTGCTTTCCACGCAGCACATGCAAGGGTATGATGATCCTGAAACTATTCTTGAGAACTAGGTGTCCTTGCGCTACTACAAAATGCTAGGATTCCAAGCTGACGAATCTGATCCTGACATGTGCTGCATCATCTCCTCTACTATTTTTGGAACGACGAAGAAGCCGTTTTCCAATAGTGCAAGTACCCAGGACATTCTCGATCTGGGGTATTATGGATTCTTCGGATGCCATCAATGCAAAGAAATTCATAACACCAGCTATAGATGCAATGTTTGTGGTAATGTTAATGGCACACGTGAGTTTACATTCTACACTATGGACCCGTTTATTACCCATGTCTTGGAACAGGGTCCTAAGTTTACGCAAGTGGTTGCTCTGGCACAGAATGCTCACAGTTTGGGCAATTAATTTTTTGCCCGTGAAATGTTAGAACATCAGCAATTAGTACCGGAAATACTTACTAGTGGACACAAGATAATGCAGTTAACAATAAACAAACTTGTATTCCGAGACACGTTCCTGTTTAAGGGAGTGCGATAAGCAGACTTCCCAAAACATTTGAGCTTGAAGAATCCCTGAGGAATTGAGACTTTCCACATCTATTCAACACTCCAAAGAAACAGAATTATGTTGATTTATATCCAGACCTGCAGTATTATTATCAAGGGAATAAATCCGATGAGGATGCAAAGAATATAGTCTTATGGCATAAGGAATGTGTCAAAGGAAAAAGAACATTTGATTTCTAACGCGAACTGTTACGGTACTGTCAAAATGACGTACGTATTCTAACGTTAGATCTTATTCAGTTTTCTAATCTTACAGAAAGTAAATGCGGTGGAATGCAAGTTTTTTTCCATAACTAGACTGTTGCTGCGGGCGCTATTCAGTGTTATCAAACCCAGTATCTCAATTAAAAGATCATTCCTGTTATCCCTCCTTTAGGGTTTCATCACGGTACTAATCAAAGCAAGCAAGCTTAGCTATGCCTGCGGTATATAGAATATACGCATAAGGTCAAGTTGCAACGCTATGAACGAGGTGGTGAAGCCCAATTTAAACATTTCAAAGTGGATAGATATGGTAAAAATACCCGTACGACATATGAATATTATGACTGTTACTATCATGCACACCATTGTTTCACGCAACTTAGAGATCTACCTAAAGATAAACAAGGGCGTAGTCTCAATAGTCGATCTGCCGACACTATATCAAGGGAGGATTTTTGAGCCAGACATGTAACGTAAATGTTGTGTCCATGTGGGAATGTAAGTGGCACAAGCAGAAGAATACCTCTCCTGAAATACAGACATTTCTTCGCGAGCATTGTTCTGATATTAACGAGCTATTACGCCCTAAGGATGCCTTTAAGGTTGGGCGAACCGAATGCTTTCAAAGCCTTTACGAATGCAGCGTATTGGAAGTAATTGATTTCGTGGACTTTACCTCGCTCTATCCACGGACATCGCTAGCCAAGCACTCCCAGTTGGACCCGTAACCGTGCATAAAGGCACAGACACGCCTGATCCCAGTCAGGTTCACGGTTTGGTCTTTTGTAAAGTAATCACTGCAACAAATTTGACCATTCACATATTACCATACAATGCCCATAACGAACTAATATTTGGTTTCAGTAGAATGTGTATGGAGACGTTACATACCAGTGACTCTACACATACATAGCAAGAACGAGTTATGAAAGGTGTTTTCTGCACACCCGAGCTCCATGCTGCATTAAATGCAGGTTATGTTATTGTTCACAAGTACGAAATTTGGGAATCAGAAATCTCAGTGGACTTGTTTAAGTCCTACGTAGGCACATTTGTTAAGATGAAGCAGGAAGCCTCCGGATTTGCTGAGAATTGCAAAGGTGAAGAGAATAGACAAAAGTATATTCAGTATTAGTTTCATCATGAGGAAATTCAACTAGAGTATGATAGCATTAAGAAAAACGAGGGACTTCGATTCATTGCAAAATATATTTGAACTCCTTGTTCGGAAAGTGAGCTCAGAGGTGTGATCTCCTCATCTGGAAATTCAACATGTAAATCTAATAGAGAGTAAACTTCTTGTTACCTATCGGGATTTGGAATCGCAAACTACACCTTACGCTTTCAGCAATTTCATGCTTGGAGCTTTTATTTCGTCGTGGGCACGACTACGACTGTATGAGGAAATGAGTACTGTCGGTATAGCTCGTCTCCTGTACTGTGATACTGATAGTATTATCTACGTTAGACGTCGTGATGAACCATCACAGCTCCCACTAGGTGATTATCTTGGACAGCTGAGGGATCAACTGCCCCCACGGTGTGAAATGCGTCGATTTACTTCTGGAGTCCAAAGGATTATTCTTACGAACTGAATGAAGTATATACAGGGCAATTGATAAATGTGATCAAAATACGAGGACCTTGAATCAGCGAACACGAAATAAGATCAAATTTAAGGATATCTATAAGGTGGGAAAGGGGACGCATTAAGGTAAACAAATCGTTACACGTAATCGTATCCTGCGAAAAGCCGACTTTTGTGTCGTAAGTACCTCACAAGTGAAACGCCACGTTGTTGTCCAACACAAACGGCCCGAATTAAATCCTATTGATAGAGAACAATATATGACAGTTCCCTATGGATATCGATGTTAGGAAAACATGGAATTAAACATATGTTTGTCATTTTGTATTGGAATACTTACTTATTATATACATTTGACATTGCTGGTGATTGAACAGTAGTAAACGACTCATGGCCATTACAATATCAGATCACATCAATGACATAGAATTACATACACTTGTACAGTTTCACTTGTTCCCAATAATTTGAGAACCAGATTGGTACCTGTGTAATGTTCATCCTATTTTTTATCCAATGACACCAAATGTTCTTTACTGGGTAGACACTATTCATTTGTAGCATTGTTTATATACAACACCAAATATTTCCTACTGAGTGCACAACATAATTAGTGATACGTTCGTTATTTGAAGCAACACATTTTGTTTCTTTACGATGGAAGGACAACATTTCCTGTAACAATAGTTATATGTAATGACAAAAAACTGTATTCTGTTTACAAGACGATAAAGCTTGCATCTGATGGATCCCAATTGACAATCTATCACTAAACGTTTTATTGGATGATGTACTACACTATTTGATTTATATGAAATGAGGAACTTGGCGTCCTGTTTGTTATGCAACATGTTATTGCACTACGTTATATGCAAAGCCGAAGGATATATCCTGATCTTGTCATGTGCATTTTGTCAATTATGTGTAATAATCTTGGAACTGTTTGTCACAGTATGTCTGTATAGCACCTTGTAATATGTAATCCACGCACTGTAATTGCACAATAAACACCTTTTATCATTTCAATCGATGTGTTTCAGTTTTTAATGCTGCTCCAAAGTCGAAAGTTAAGCCCCATGTTGAACGTCCTTTCTCCACAGCACATCGTAGATTACTGTAACTCGTCGTTATTAGCAATCATCTCCGTATATGTACATATAAAGTGTTCTGCAATAGTCTTGATCTGGATGCATTTCTACAAGAATATTTTATAACGAATGATACGTATCAAAGAACGCCAACGTCTGTAAAACTTCATCTCTTACATCATCCGATGAAAGGTTGGTACAAGCATGATCATCTTCGAGGGGTATACCCGCATAACAGTAAATGCAAGCTGCCCAAAAGGAGGGCGTCCATTGATCAATAGCCAGCAGTACGCAATTTGCACTCATGCCTGCGAGGGTAAAGGCTCATACCGTCATCGTGCTCTGGACTGGGTTCAATGCTTGTCGCCGAAGTTGCTTTATAGCAATTACCAGCCAATCACAATATGCCGCTGCAATTCGATTGTGTCCTGTCGTTATCCAATGATATTACGATAAAAATATTCAATAGCAAACGTGTGGTCAGCGCTTACTATACAAATTTCAAAAATGCAATTCATGATAATTATTTGTACATCGTTTTTTCTGAACATTGCAACAAATATTTCCGTTTGTGCTCAAATTGTCGCAAAATTATACGTCACTCAATTCTGGCGTTAGTTTCACCATTAAATTAGTCGAAAATACAAATTTTGAAACTGAATCGTTTGCGCTTCACTTGTGCTGGATTATACCAGAAAAAAATAGTTTATGCTCACTTTGGCAGAAAATTATAAGACAGTAAATATGGGAGGTAGGAGCTTCACGCTCAAATTCGTCTGAAATGGTAATTTCAAAATGACATTTACGCCAACTGTTCCAGTTTCATTTGTGTCTGATTGTGTCTAGGAAATTTTCATTCGTGTACAATTCGTTGAAAAGATATACACCAATAAGTTCCTTTGGTGTAGGCAGCTTTACGTTTCTTTGTCACTGTTTAGTTTGTCGTAGATTTTGTGCGTCGTGACTTTTGGGATGTTATTTTGTGCGTCACTGTTCGTTCATGGTGGTTTGCATGTTGTTTGTTTAGCCTGTCGCGGTTTGTGGTCTCTGTTTTGTGTGTCGTGCGTTTGCTTATTGTTGTTGTTCAGCGTCGCGGTATTTCTGCGTCACGTTTTATCTCTGATTTTGTCTCTCGAGGATTTGCCTTTCGTTGTTTTTGTATGTTGTTTTTTTTGCCTGAAGCGGTTTTTGGTTGTCGATGTTTTTGTGTGTCACGGCTTTTGCGCGTCGCGGTTTTTGTATTTCGCTGTACTGTGAGTTTCAGTTTTGGACTGTCGCGGTGTTTACCTGTCGCTCCTTTTGTGCGGTGCTGTATTTGCCTGTTGTTCTTTTTGTGGGTCGAAGATTTCGAGTCGATGTTTTATGACTCGCCGTTTATGTGCATCGCGGTTTTTGTCTGGCGCTGTCTTTTACCTGTCACTGTTTTTGACTATCGCTGCTTTTCCTTCGCTGTTTCTGTGCATCGGGGATTCTCAATCACTGTTCTTGTCTGTCGTTGTTTTTGTGAGACGCGGTTTCTACCTGTCAGAGATTTTGAGTGTCGCGGATTTTGTGTTTCGTGATTTTCTCGGTCTGGTTATAATGCTTACTTTAATTTAGTCCATTATTTCGATTATTTGAGTTCATCAGTGTACTGTCACTGTGTTCTCCTACACATATTCACCCTAGCGTTGGCAGAATCATACCAAAGACGGATATTTGTCATTATGATCTGTTTACTTGTGACGTGGACTCAGAAGACAAGTAGGGCAAACATCAAGCACCACAGTTAGCAGAACGCTGCTGTCTGTAATTTACTTGTTATTCGTCGGTAACTCACATTATGCATGTTATTCAAATAAAAAGGAGATATAGTATCGTTTCTCCATTGATTCCGAATAAACTCTGCAATTTACACGAAGAAGAGCCTGCAAAGAGGTACAACTTTGTACACATCCCATGCCTCATCTAGCTGGAGTACGCTAACACAACTTATAACTTTTGTAATTTACTTTATTATTTATTATTTGAGGCCATCATTATGATTCTACATTAGTTTGGAGACGGTAAACCTCCAAAGCCGAGGTGTTGTACAGAATGTTTTTTAAGTGCTCGCAAACAATGTTTCCTGTTTTCCATTTTAAATTGGAAACAAGAAACATTGTTTCTTTCTCTGAAAACATCAGAAAGTGTATGGGTGTTCGGTATTGAGATTTTCATACCGACTTTCGGTGTTTTGGATACCGACAATTATTGATATACCGAAAATACCATAATACCGAAAATACCGAAATACCAAAAACCGTTAATACCGAAAATACCATAATGCCGAAATTGCCGACATACCGATATACCAAGGATATCAATATACCGAAATACCAAAAACCAATAATACCGAAAATACCATAATACCGAAATTGCCGACATACCGATATAACGGAAGATATCAATATACCGAAATACCGAACAATATCACAATACCGACAAACAATGATAGTGAGCGATATGGAGATACTCATGGACGTATGTATTTAGGTTGTTGGCCTGGTCCTCCCGATATTCCAGTTCATATGCAAAACAGTATAATTTTAGGCGTACATATCTATATTTAGAGTTGTAATTCCTTTTCTCACAAGAACCTTGGGTTAGGTACATATTCAAATTAATACAGAAACATTGACAGCCCCCGCGACCGGGACTCGAACCCAGATCTCCCTGTTGCCTGCCGGGTATGGTGCCCAATACACCACCGCAGCACCTCAATTCTCTGTGTATATATACTAGTACTCACACCTTAAAAATCTTCAAGCCCCAGTAGCTGTGTACGAAGTCAAGGCACCCCATACATTTTAAGAATTTTATTGAGGACTTTGCTCTGCAACCATGCAGTTCGAAATAATAGATGTAATTTCTTTTTTCACAAGAACCGTTTGTGTTCGGTAAACATTGAACTTAATACAGAAAAATTGACAACCACCCGGTCGGCAACAAATGGGTACAAATGCCAATCTTTCAACCTTGTCATTGTAATAATATAGTGTATATTTACACGAGAGATAAGCAATGAAATGCTGGTGATCTCACCTAAGAAAACAAAATTTACATGAGAAAGACAAAGTTGATTATTCATTTTACAGAATACTGATAATACACATTAAATCATTTACGTTAACGAACATACTCATTTCGAAGGTATTTAGGAAACTCAGGCTCAGACCAGATGGATAATGATAGAATGATTGGTGGAATGAAGAAAGTGGTAGGAAACGCGACAATCCCGAGCAAACCCACGCACACTGGTTTTTGTTCACCACAAAGCTCACATGGCATGAGGAAGGTTTGAACCGACGAATCCAAGCGCTACAGATGAGCGCTCTACCCATTGAGCCACTGTGGTCCGCTCTAATCAGGTAGTGTTTGGGCCTTTCCTGATAATGAAAACACAGTTGCTATAGATTCGCCGACTTCATGTCGCGTCAATTAAAAAAGTCAATCAATCACGCAGCGGCAGTTTTGAAGATGGGATAAAAGCAAGCAGGAAAATGCATTTCAGCAACATTTTAATGTAATTAAAAAACTGTTGAGTAGGAATGGATCCACCAGGATGCAGATATCCAAAGCTCCGATCTTCGGGGTTCCGGATATCCAGTCCAATGGCTTCATCCCATTTCAGTCACAGGTTCAAAGACCCAGAATTCGGATTTCGTTATTATGATACATCTGCAGCTGCAATGCCGCGATGGTAAATTATGAACGACTCTGAACAATACCTATCCCATTCCCAGCCTTAGCCAAAAAATGAAATAAAGAAAGAAAGGAGAGACAGTATTGACTTTTTAAAGTTTTATTTATGACCTATAGGCATCTAAGGCTTGGGCTGCGATAGATGAGGAGAAAGGATTCAGGAAGATGTCGGCCAGGGTCTATGTTGCAGGTGCCACCCCTGCATTTGCCTAATGTGACTGAAGAAATACCCTTAGAAAACCTCAGTCAGGTTTATCGCTGGGATCGAACCCACGACCTTCCGAATCATACGCCAACGTTCTACTACTGAGTATTTTCGGTATATCGATATTTCGTTATGGGTGGTACCGAATTATCGGTATTCTAACATACCGATACCGATTTCGGTATATCCATATGTTTGATGGCCCTAAGAAATTGTTTTCTAAATGTTTTCCAACTTTTTTCAAATATTTGCAAACATTTAGGAAACATTTCATTGGAAACATTTAGAAAGCACAAAAAACACGTCGGGAAACAGCTTGTAAACAATGTTTCTGGAAACATGTTTCCATGTCTGGACATGCCTTAATACAACAAAGTAGAAACTTCTTTCCCCAAGTTGTTATTACCTGTAAAGATTGAATAATTATCAATCGCTATAATATTTTCCTAATATTTTAACATGTACGTTGTGTAAAATACAGTCTGCATCCATATAACCCGTATTGCTTCATTCTAATCTGGTATATAGTATATAATGAACATATACAATATGCAAATATAATGAACATTAAAATAATAAGCTGTAAAGAAAAATCATTAAAAATAACGCTCTATATCTTAAGAAATTACACCAGTAAAAGAAATCAGAAGAGTATCCGCTCAAGCTACAAGTGGGTTATTGGATATGTTAATTAAACAATAGTTTTTTAAAACTATTTCTGCTACTTCCAAGCAACCAATCAGTAAATATGGAAAATTTCTCTAACATTTGAGAAAAGTTGGAAAACATTTAGAAAAGAATTTCTTAGGTCCATCAAAAATATGGATATACCGAAATCGGTATAGGTATGTTAGAATACCGAAAATTCGGTATCCCACATGGAGTAAAATTTGTGAGACGACAAATGGCAATACTGCAAATATATTGCCGGTTTTCCAAATGTTTGCCCAGAATTTTCTCATTAGATTTGAAGCACGAATTTTAGATCAGAAGACAGCATCCATGCACCAAACCAGAAATATTCTTTCTACATCATCCGAAAACTAGAAAAAAAGCGAGATGAGAGATGGCAACACTGCACACAAACCACCGGTTTCCTAAGAGCTGGATCTCATGAAAGCTTGCGTTGCTTGCTTTGCTTGCGATTTGAGTGAGTAACAAATTGAAACACGTGTTTCATTGCGTTTTCTACGTATTACGTCATAGAACACGTGCTTCAATTGGCTACTCACTGTAATCGCAATTAAAGTACGCAACGCAAGCGTGCGTGTAAATCAGCCCTAAGTGTCTACAGACGATTTTTAAATTAGTTTTTAAACTTATACTTCGAATCAGAAGAGAACAGCCGTCAGACACGCCGTTCCTACGAGTCTTATGGGTGGAGACTAGACTATCATTCTATGAGGCTTTAAGCTATGAAGCCCAAAGGAACCCAATCCTTTAAGCCTTATGAAGCCCAATCAGAGTACAGGAGTTAAAGGGAAGAATGATCGAAGTCCACATCTACGACTGACTTTGACCCATTTTGAAACATTTAAAGACCCAAAACTGAAAAACTATTTGCTCTAGACAGCTCAAACTTGCACCATTGTTTTCAAAATTTCAGAAGCTGTTGATATGATACTTGACTTTATTAGACCAATTTTTATACTTTTCGTTTTCAAAAATAAAACAAAACTTGTTTTTTGAAAAATTAAAATCGAAACTTTCATTTGTTTTGAAAAAAATGAGTTCAATGTGCTTCTGATAACTGCATTTATAAAAGACAGTAAGAATTATTAATTTTAGATTATTTAGTTACAGACTAATAAACCGACAACTTTATTATTAGATATAGTAGTAAATGTGGGAGGCTTATTACTCCATAACTAAATAATTTCAAACTAATAATTCTTACTGCCTTTTTTAAAATACAGAGATCAGACCAGACTGACTAGTTTTTACAAGTTTTGTTTTACAATATTTTTTAATTTGAATTCTATTTATGATCTTTACGCATCTAAGGTTTAGGACGGATAGGAAGTGAGGATTCGGGAAGATGTCGGCTAGGACCTATGTTGAAGCTGCCATCTCGGCATATGCCTGGTGTGACTGAGAAAAAATCCTGGAAAATCCTCAGTCTGAATGGTCGGTCGCTGAAACGAACCCCCGACCTCTCGAATGCTACGGTAACGCACTATTACTTAGCTACTACGGTGGATCGATTTGTTCTACAATACAACTCAAATGAAGATACTTTATGTCTCATTTTAACTAATTAAATTTACTTTGCTAAAACCGAATATGCGTACTGCCGTTTAAGTTAATTATAAACGTTATGCATAAATGACTGTGTACTTCTGTTAGATTTTCTCCCACATGATCTCATTAAAATGCCATCATAAAATTTGGCACAGACTGCGACGGTCACGTCACATGGGCGGGTTCTCCCGACCCAAATAGATGTAGCTACACAACTGGGTGAAAAGTTAACTATTATTATTGTAAATAATAATATTTAGGTTTGTGATTTATTAAGATAAATGAAGTAAATAATGTTGTAGTGTGACGTCATCTTGGCCTTGCTAAATAATTATGCATAAAAACTAAACCGGAAGTGCGTAGCAGAGTCCGAAGGTGTAAAGTCAGAACGTACGGAAGGAAGATCCCTAAAATTACTAGGGATATAATATGCTTATAATATTCGTACAAATAACTGAGTGTCATTACTTAATTTAGCAGGGAAAGGCGTCCTGGTAATATCTGGTGTGAAGGAAAATAAAAATCATTGCTGACATGACTTTTTACGACATTCAACAAATGTTTTGCTTCAACTAAGTTTGCAGGAAGGTGTGAGAATGATGGAACAGATTTAATTTTATGAATGGAATATTATTGAAGAAATATGGTATTTTATTTAATTCAACAATGAAGAAAGCATTTTTGATATTTTGTGCGAGAAAGATTTCAAATGAGCATTGTTTGAAATTTTAAAAAAGAAAGATCTGTTAAAACAATGTCCTCAATGTATAATGTTCG
>JAGDQP010012106.1:12926-51161 GCA_022664845.1 Lepisma saccharinum
ACACCGAACTATTCGAAAAGACATCGTCGCAGGAGCTATGGTAGTTCCGCTACTGAGTATATGTAATAAATCATGTTAGCAGCTTCGATTAGTTTTCTCTTAATTCTTCTTAGCATACCATTATTAACCACTTAACAAATTGGCGACGACGGATTGAGGAAACGAATTCAAAATACATGGTTATTTTGTGTATAGGCATAACGATAAGAAAGTTCAACATTATTATTTCGGAGGAGAATTGATTTTTAAAGATATTGAGTAAAATGGCTATGTCAATGTTTCAGTGTCAAATATTTGATAGTGAAAAGGACAATGTAGAAAGTTATTTGTCAAGATTCCTTCTACACTGTAAAGTACATGACGTCAAGGAAGAGAAAAAGGCTCCATTATTATTAACAGCTGTAGATAGCAATGTATTCGAGAAAATGCAGCAAGACTGTAGTCCTAGATTGCTACCTGACTTAACTTTTGATGAGTTACAGAGTCTTTTATGTAAGTTATTCAAAACCAGACAGAATTTTCGAACGAACCGGTTTGTTTTTCATCGCACGGTTCAGCAGCAAGGCCAAAGCATAAAGGAGTACCTTGAGAGGTTGAAGAAGTTGGCTAATGTTTGTAATTTCGGTAGCTATTTGCATGAGGCTTTGACAGACCAAATCATATTTGGCATTAGCGATAATACTCTCAGAAAACGTTTACTGTCTATAGATGAATTGGATTTAGATAAAGCGATTGCAATCTCGATTCAGCATGAAAGTGTAGAACGAGATAGCTACATATTGTCAAATAAGCTGAAAGAATTTTCAATTAATAAAACAGAAGTTAATGTTATTTCTCGAACTGGTCAACCTAGGAGTAACTCCTACGATAAAAATCGAAATCAAAACCAAATTATAAACTGTAAGTTTTGTGCAAGGAATCACGCCAGAGGGTCGTGTCCTGCTTATAAACAAAAATGTTTAAAATGTGGTGCAATAGGACATTTTAAGATCAGGTGTCGTAACACCTTTGTAAACAGTCAAAATACAGCACGATCAGATGGAAGGACGGTACATACAGTTACTCCTGAGGCGGTAGATGAGGCAGTTAATAATGTTCAATATGGATTAGGGCTAGACGATTTCTGGGTAAATACAGTAGAATCTTTAGATGAGCAAATGGAATCACCGGCATTATCAATGAATTTTAGGTCTCACCAGGTGGTTTTTGATGCCTTAGTGGACACGGGAGCTTGTCAAAACGTAATCGATAAGGCATTAATCGATACAATGAAAGTTGAAGTAGTTAAAACCTTTAATGAACCAGTGGTGAAAGATATTGGAAATAAACCAATTCCTATTGTAGGACAGGTTCACTTACCTTGTATTTGTAGGAATACAATTCATTATTTACATTGGTTGGTGACTGATAGTGCTCTACCTTACGCCATACTTGGCAGACCCGGATTAGATAAGGTTTGTTATAATTGGAGGTATAAATTATTATCTGGTCGATATTCAGAACACCCTCAATATGCCAAACGTAATTCGGAATTTGAGCACAGAAATAACTTTCAAAATAAAACCATGACCCGATCTACGAACTACCCATCGATAAGAAACTTTGCAAAAAAACCACATGAAGACATGAAAACAATAATGCAATTAGTCTCACAGTTACAGAAAAGTATAGATAGTCTTTCAGCAAATCAAACGTCATTACAAAAATGGGTAAATGACAAACTAAACACCGTTGATAACAAAGAGAAGGGGAAAGTATCTAATGTGAAAACGATCGAGGAGAGAAAGTTAGAAACACAGGTTTTCACTAAAGAGGTAGTACCAGAAAATAATGGAATAGAGAAGGAGTCAGAAACACAGGTGTTTACTAAAGAGGGAGTACAAGCAAATGATGGAATAGAGAAGGTAAACCTGCAAAAAAATGGATATGGGTCACAATTAGATGAGCAATTAGTAACGACGAAACCTAAAACGTCTGGTATGGAGAAATCACTAGAAGACCTGGATAAAACACTATATGACATGGGTTTTGGACAATATTTGAAATTTCCATGCTTTACACGAAATAGACCAATATGGCTAACATGGTTACAAAAAGACTGTACGGATGCCATATTAGAAGACGCCTCGAGAACGGTGCAAGATTTGAAGTATGGCTACTAACAAAGACATTTGGAATGTGATGGATACGAGATCACAGATGAACTTTGGTAATTTACTCCGGTGTTGCGACGCTCCACGAGAGTAACGAAACCTCCAAAGCGTTTTGAATGTGAAGACTATGGTTGAATATACATTACGAAATTATTTTTTTTAGGGGGAGGAGTGAGTTGTGAGAATGATGGAACAGATTTAATTTTATGAATGGAATATTATTGAAGAAATATGGTATTTTATTTAATTCAACAATGAAGAAAGCATTTTTGATATTTTGTGCGAGAAAGATTTCAAATGAGCATTGTTTGAAATTTAAAAAAAAGAAAGATCTGTTAAAACAATGTCCTCAATGTATAATGTTCGTTATGAGTGGAATTAATTGGTTTATCCGTGATAAGCGAAGATTTAGGGAGGAAACACTATATACTTTGTGAGTATTGTATATGTGTAGAACTACGTACACCGAACTATTCGAAAAGACATCGTCGCAGGAGCTATGGTAGTTCTGCTACTGAGTATATGTAATAAATCATGTTAGCAGCTTCGATTAGTTTTCTCTTAATTCTTCTTAGCATACCATTATTAACCACTTAACAGAAGGCTGTCAAGAAAGCACATGGCCTGGGTTCCGGGTCAATGATGAAATCCTCGCACTACGAGATAAGTGAAACATTGTTGTTGTGTCAAAAAAGAAGGTACAATCATAGTAAGTAAGTGTTGATCCCTGTTGCAACTCCGTGAGAGCAAAAAGTATGCAACCAGGTTTGTTTCGAAAATTAAGTTTTCAATTTCAATTGCTACCGAACATACCGAGGACACAGCAGACTTTGAACGTAATTATTGATCTCGTATACACAGTAAGTACTCTGGACTATAAGTAAACACAATCTTGAACATTGAATAGTTCCAGTTTTTAATGTACAAGGCTGTCATACATGATACTATGTTTGAAGGAGGGTCAGTTATCTGCACCTGGCATATGCTAGTGATCTCCCATGAATCATTCGTGTGTTGATAAACATAGTCAAATGAGAGGTTTAAGTTCGTTGATGTATCTCTGATGGATATTGACAGTGACGTGCTGTATATTATTTGCATCATTAATTCTGCAGGACCTATTACTTTTGCACGTATAGTGTAGTGTTGCCATTACAGAGAGGTGTCAGCCGGAACATAAAGTATAATTGACATAATTGAAATCAATGCGTATAATATATCGTACAAGCTCATGGAAGTATATCGTAAGTCCCAGTACTAGGTTAGCTTCTGTGTGCACATAATTAATTATATCGTGGACGAAGTTTATTGACACATTAAAAATCATCCATTCAGTTTTTCTTTCTACTTCGCATAAAACTCTTCTCGTCAATATGTAGAGAACAATGCAGATTTGAAGTTTCTCGAGAAAATATTTATAACCGGAACCTAAGTTTGTCAATTTTTGAAAACATATTTCTGTTAAAAGAAACTCGATCGATTATTTTTTTGAAGTGAGGCAGTGTGTCACACGAATAAATTTATATTGGCCCAAGGCCTGTCAGGAGTGCGTATCTTGTAGTGATACTGTCATCGAAGCAAAAAAAAAAGTTTGTGAGAACTGATAATATCACGCCAATTAGTATTTTGATGGGGTGGTAGTCATTCGTCACGCATCTGTACGATGTGACAAATGCTATGGAAATATAAAAGTAGCGGTGTGTACGCAAACAAGTAATAAAACGTATGAATAAGAACAAATAATAATTTGCAGAAATAATAAGTTTGTAAATGACAGTGTTTCTGTTCTTGCAGTGGTTCTTAGCTATGAGAATGGAGCGTTATGCCCAGTACAAACAGAAAATTCTGTAAATGTCATCGACTTTGAGAGTGATTTTGTGTCAGTAAAGCTACGACGTAGTAATAATAATTCCAATGATTTTGTGGCAGTAAAGCTACGACGTAGTAATAATAATTCCAATCAAAACTAGAAATACATAACTTCTGGACTGGGGTGTAAACAAACAAGGTGTGACCAAACCCAAAGTATAAATAGACTTAGGCGCTAAAAGGGCATTGTGTATGATTCAAGTACTCTTTATGCGTAAGTTAAATCTCCAAAACTTTAAGGAAATTACAAGCGGAGGTTGAAGTAGGTTTGGATGTTGTTCCATTGTTATTTTTCTACTTTACTTCACTCTTTCGTTTAAAGCATCTTTTGCTTATGGAAGTTGTTGCTAAGGGTCGCAGTTGCATAGAATTAATCTCGTTATTGTCTTTCAATGTAGGGAACTCCGCTATCAAGAATTGCATTATGCTTAATGAGTAATCTGGTGCATGTGCCAGGTAGTGGAAGTGAAATTAGGGGAATTTTGGATCAAAATAAATAATAATAATAAGTTATCTTTAATCCAAGTATTGTTTATCCGTTTTTATGTGCATGATACATGTTTGTATAGTAAACTTAAAAGGAACATAGACTTCAAAGCTTAAAGTTTGCTGATACACTGATGTTGACCTGTTATTGTATTAATTGTTTGAAGAAACTTTCTATAATTGGTGCATAATTTTTCTTCGTATTTTCTGTGCAAACGGTGATTTTGCCTGTTGAGAGAGAAGCAAAGTTGTGTAAAGAATTGATAAACTGAAAAGGATAAATTGCACCATATCTATAATACATTCAAAGTTTATATTCAGGTATCGTGCTGTATATCAGTTCAAGTGTTTTACTGCATAAGATAACATCAAGAAATAAAACTGTGTAATATTCTTAATATTGGGTTTTTCGATAACGTTATTGTAGAATCGTCTATTGATAACTTTGGGTTGCATGAGAATTTTTCATATAGTGTTGTTTATATTGTGTACTAATATCATATCTCTTCCAGCACGGATCTTAAATCAGCTTTGCTGGGTAGAACGATATCAGATTAATATTTTCGATTGTAGTAGGCATCGTCTGGAGTCGAAATCGTGTTTCAAGCACATTGTTTGTTGTGAGTAGACCTTTTCATCCGATCCAAACGGGCTTTGTCAGGTGGTTGCTTCCCTGGAAGGCATTTTGGTATCTTCAGTCCCAAAAGGTGGGAGACATAGCGTGCTGTCATCTACCGCGGTAGTGTTTTTTCACTTACCGAGAAAGCGCTTTGGCCCCAACTGTACATACCACTCCGAACACGCCCCTTTGGCGTACGAGGGAAGTTCTTCAGAGTTCTTCTTCTACGCTCTGCGTCTGGCGTCTGAAGAGGGCGTATTCCCGGTCATAATACATTCTAATCAGAACATTGAACATATATTTTTTGAGAAGAAATAAAAAAATCGTTTTTGAGTTTTTCAAAGAACAAGTTTGTTTAAAGATTAGTCTAATAAAATCAAGTGATATATAAAATTGCAGCCCTTGAAATTGTGAAACGAATGCTGCAAGTTTGATCTGTCTAAGACAAATAGTTTTTGAGATTCGGGCTTTTGAAGGTTTCAAAACGTTAAAAAGATCAGTTGATTTTTTTTTAATTGTTAACAATTATTTATAACTCAAAAACTTAAAGTGACAAAAGCATGAAATTTTGTATTTTCCATCCTATGTACAGAAAATTTCGGCTTTTCGAGACTTCAAGTTCCAGACCATTGGTTGATTGGATATGGAAAAACCAGGATATTAAATGTAATTTATACAAGAAAAACACCTGCAGAGAAGAAAAAATTATTATGGAAGTTTTTACTGTTGAGGCGTTCATTTCCAAACGCGTTCTTGTGCAAATGCCGTGAATGTTGAGAAACAGAAAAAAAAACGCTTGTTATGTACTTCTATTTTTCAAAGCTATTGCAAATATGTAGCTATCTTACAAATTTGCAGAAGTATTAGTTTACCAATATCTTACCTTTATGCAAAAATATATTAGAAAATATAAAAATATATAATACTTTTACAGTTAATTATGATTCTGTCCTTTAATTTCTTACAACTTTAAATGATTGTGGAGACGGTTTGGAATCGCAAAATTTTATTAATATATTAGAAGATGTTAAAATGAACTCAACCATGCCAATATCTTACTTTCAAACCTTTTGTACAAGGACCCGTTTGAAAATTAACCCCTTAACTTTGCGGGTACTCATATAGTAGTGCAGGGCAGTGTTACTTAGAATTTTGAGTGCCTAACTTGTTACTTTAGGTTATTTCTTGTTTGTTTCGTATATTGTGCGTGGTGTCCTGTAATTTATTCATTAAAAGGTAACAACCCTGCTTAGTATGCACAAGAAATCGGCGCTGGAACTTCTGTTTTCTGCCCATGACACTTTTTGATACATATTGCCCATAAATACACAATAATTTGGAACTATAGAAAACACTGTAAAATAAAATAACTTTAGATTGTTTTTGAAGTCAATGTTCCCATTAATTGATTTCCTAATTGTTCATTTCAGTATTTGGAAATCAGATTTAACAAAGCCACGCGTCTCCTGGCTTCTGGCATGTTTCTCTCTCAAACTGTAAGTATAAGTTCATAATAAAATCAATAATTTATAATTGACGAGCTTGTTTTTAAATATTTTCTTGTCCATCCAGCAAAAAGGAAAACATGTGGCAACTGACCACTGGACTAGTCACAAACTAGTCCTATATTGCCCTAATAAAATGCTATAATTAAGAAACAGGCGAGATTTGGAACCTCCAACCTCCACACACCAATCAAGATTTGCAGTGATGTATTACTTTCAGACGGTAATTTAACCCTTATGGAGTCGTGCTACAATTTGTAACATTAGTGGTCGCGTGGGGTGTTTAAAACACCCCAAAGGTTTTTTAAATTTATTTTTTAAATAATCTGGGTCCCGTTGATTGAACGTGAATTTGTAATGAAGAAGAGTGAAACGCAATTCAACATAATTTGCATTTCTATGTCCAGAACAATAGACACTGTTCAATAAAAGAAGCCCAAAATGTGGCTCTGTTTCAGTATTGTCCATTGGTTTCAAGTCCCTACTTCGTGAACATTTGGTTGAAGTTTTGCCACGTAAATATTTGTGCAGCTAGTATTATGTATGACAGCCAATCTGGTGTCAACCTCAGCGACACAGCGGTCAAGAGCGACATTGGAAGCACGGTAAAGTTATGGACGTGAGATAAAAAGACTACGTAGCTTAAGGTGTCGTCCTTGCAGGGAGAAACGGTCACTCAAAAGACGTTATCCCTAAAGGATGCATGAGGAACCTTACACGAAGTGAGTTCCGTTCCTGTCGCTGAGAAACAGTCCCTCTACTGTGTAGTTTCTCAAAAGTGCAGAAAATTTATGAGCTACTCTGAGAATCGGTCGCCCGCGGCCCACAGATTGGACAGGAAGTAGAATCACAAAAGAAGTGGCCTCTCGGGAATTCCCTCGAAGCTGAAGGGAAATATTCACAAAAACCACGTGATCAAATACCTACTTTCTTTATTTCAAAATTGCGGTACAACCTCTTGTATTGGTTCGTTGATCTAACTTAGGGGCCGGCCGGGTGGTCGAGTGGTCTGCGGCGGTGGGCCATCGGCTCGAAGGCCCCGAGTTCGGGTCCCGGCAGGGGCATGGGTGTGGATTTTAACAGCTAAAGTGCGAATCGTGACGGCCGAAGTCTAAAGTTACTAGACTGGCCCATATAACAATAAAGTTTACCAAAGTTTATCTAACCTAGGATGAGTGCCCCTTCAGGTCGTGGTCTAGCATTACATAACACGTATAATGGCTATTGACTTATGTTATTAAATGCTTAACAAAAATATTAATTAAAAGTAAAATAATACAATTGGTCTATTATTCATATTTCTCATTAAATGTCATGAAAATTCTCTTTTCATATGTATTGTTATATCTTACTCAATTTGTTTAAATTTATTTTGCGATGTGCCATCTCTTAGTTGCTCACTCACGACTGTGAATAACGTTAACTCAAATGCACACACAAGCGTATATAACAAAATGTGAATTGCCCTGCATTTTCACATATGGCGCCCGTTAGAGTTTCTGAACCCTGACTTTACATTCTACATGGGACAGAAACATCATTAAAATTTCTCACATGACCAAAAATTTCCAGTGGTAATCTATTCCCCCTTTTGTTTTGTAAACTAATTCATAGGAAAGACAATAATAAATTTTAACTCATATTTAAAAAAAGAAAATTGAACAATTAAACTTGATTACTAAACGTGATAAAGTTAAACTCCGAAATCCTTCGAAAGAAGGTTCATATAACATGCCTCATAAAATACTGGCGTGCGAATTTTTCTTCGTGTGTTGGCTCAGCCATCATCGTCAGTAAGCATTTCATTGAATAAACTGGAGGGCAGACACTTCTGTGCTCTATTCATCTATTGTTCCTGTATGTCTGGAAAAGAAATCCAGATCTTGCAACGTTCTTCGGCATGATGTACTAAATCTTTTTCCGGTACTGGGTCCACCAGTTTAACACCTTATTGCTAAGTTTGCTATGATATAGATAGGGACCAGCAAACACGTCGAACATCTTTCTAACAGCGCCAAACGAACATTTTGAAATTTCCCTGAGCGGAAACAAGGTCCGTTGTCACATAACAACGCTCTTGGTACACCTAGGTTGACAAAGTAGGATTCGGTGCACCTTATCGCTGATCTTGTGGTAACGTTTCTAACTTTGTATGCCGTTAGGTACATGCTCAACACGTCAAGTATTGTGGAAAGTTACGATTAATTATCTGATCTAGTAGGTAGTTTTCCGACGAAGTTCATTGAAACGATGTCTCTTAATCCACTTGCGCGGACAAATTCCAGACGGTGAGGTGGTGGATGAGTGTCTGCTTTGCTACGTTGACATATGATACAATTCTTGACGTACCGGCGCAGATCCCAGCACAAGTTCTCCATGATGATTGAGTGTGTTTTGGTACACCCAAAATGTCCCGCTTCGTCGTGATGATTGCGCAGGATTGTGTAAATCAGTGCAGATGAAACCACTATACTCCACTTATTCTGGAAATGGAAGTCACGCTCTAGAACAAGGTCCTGTTCTGTCCTGAAGAATTTGCCTGTCTCTGGACTTCTCGGTTTGATCTGCTAAGGCGTCTAGGTATTTCATTGTCTTAGTGTCTTCACGTTGGTATCGAACCCAGTCCTCGAGAGTAATGATGGCCAGATCCCCAGGGATAACGTTGAATTGGTTAACCACGACAGTTCTTGGTGCAGCATGACTGGATTCACGACAAAGTGTCTGCCACAGTATTATTCGCACCGAGTACATACTTAATTTCAAGCTGTATATCTTTCAACTCGAGACACCATCCATACAGCTGAGTATTCCAAAACTTGATAGTGTATTAGGCCTTGATGGTCTCTAAACACGATGGTGCGATGTCTGAGTAACAAATTTATTCACTTACGGACAGCCAATACGATGGAAAACATCTAGATTTCTGTGATCGTGTAACGAGTCTCACACTGCTTCAACACCTTTCCTGTGATCCCAATCTCTACGTTTTAGTCATCCTGCTCCTGGGTAAGGATTTCTGTTGTCCCGATGATCGAGGCGTCAACGATGATCCCGAAATCCTTATGGAGATCAGGGGGAACAAGGAGAATACTTCTACAGATTTCTTCCTTAACATTGGCAATATAGCTCTCATGCTCTCCCAACCATTCCCACTTCTATCCTTTACGTAGTAGGGAGTATTAAGGGATACTTTGTTGGCGTATTCATGCACGAATCTCGAACACCAATTGAAAATCTGCAGGATCATTTGTAGCTCCTTCGTGCTACTAGGATGAATTATCGATTCGACCATCCGGACGTATTCAGGATCCTTACTTATATCTAGAGGGCATACAGCAAATCTCAAAAGATGACCCGAGAGGCGCGGAACACACTTTCTCATGTTTATAGTCATCCCGGTGGCTTCGAATTTACCTAGAACCTCATCTAGTAATTGTAGATATCCGTCGAGATCACGACCAGGGATTAAAATGTCGACGACCTACACAATGAGTTTGCTCATCAGATCGGTTCCAAGTTGCAGGGCTGCCATAAGGCACGCTGCACCATTTCGGTACCCGTATGTGACTCGGGCAAACCTGTACATCCTGCCTGTATTGAGAAAGGAAGTCTCTGCATTTTCTTGTTACTTCAATTTGCAGGTACGATTTAATTAAGTACAACAATGGTTAGTACCTCATCCCATTGAATTTTAACAAACAAATCATCTAACTTCTCGACCTTAAGGTTGATTAGTGGTGGTATATGACGACTCAATTCTGTTAGAACTAGACAGATTCTAACTTCGCTTATGCCCTTTTTCTTTACAACCACTAAGGGCTGCTGGTGTTTGCTTATTGTTGGCTCAATGATTCCTAAATCCAACCAGGTTTTAATATTTTTCCGGGTTGATATCGGTAACACAACGGTATCGTGTACAGTTTCTTGGCTAATGGTTCGGGAGTGTCCACTTCGATAGTGTATTGAAAAACGCTACATTTCCCAGGACTATCGAAGAATGCATTCTTCCGCTTTTGTAATATAGATGCGAGTTTTGTTGGGGTTCTTCTCCTGCCTTAACTCTATAAAGCACGTCCTCTATCTCATCAGCTCCAGGAATGAGATTCTTTTGCGGAGTTTCTGTTACAGACTTGCTTGTACACGCGCAACACATTATCTTGTATAGTTCTCTGGAGTATTTCCTGTCGATGCTCTTATCTTCCTCTGTTATCTTATTCTCCAAGAGATTATGTGTATTATTGTCATAAAAGCTAGATAGGTCATTGCACCATTTCGGAAAAATCCTTTTATTGAGATCATGGTTATATGCGCATCCCATGACTTCAGTGCAAACAAACGTTTCGTGCTCCGTGTGACATTCACATTCGTCCTCTCACGGGTGATCTCGCGATCGCACTCTATCATCTCCCTATCGTACTCTATCATCTCCCTTCAAGGTATTGACTTCGGTGAGGTCAGCTTGTAAGTCAGGTACCATAGGGACGTGGGCCGATCGGCCATTAACTTTCATGCGAGACGTGCCATTCTTGAAATCTTGAGATTAATCTGTGCCATCAGGTCCCTTCCTATCAGAAAATCTCGACTGAATAGTCCCTTAACCACTAAAAAGGGTCAACATGCTTCTACTTCGCCTATACGTATAGGTAACGTTTCTCCTTCACTCGACAAGTACAATATTCTTAACAGGCCTTAGCTGGGGACAAGACACGATAGAAGACACCTTTTTTGAAAAGTCTACCGAAAACAAGGAAGCTGCTGCTCCACTGTCCATAAAGACATCTGTCTCGTGATCAACCACTTTGACGAGGCCAATGCTCTAAGGCACTTCTGGTAAATTGTGTTTTTCTTCTTCATACTTGAGTCCACGGGAATCAAATGTGTCGACTAGATCAAGGTCCCAACTATCAATGTGATTAACATTTATTCTAATGATATCTTCGACCGTAAAAGAGTGTTCAATTCCACATACAGGTAAAGTTACTTTTTCCAGTTCATCAGGGTTGATGAATAGGTGACATATTTGCGATTTCTGGGTCATTACTGTAGTCTCATGATTCCCTCTCCGACCCAAGAGGGCACGCTTGCTGGTTTTTTTACGTAGACGGTTGAGTGTGGTCCGAGACTCCTGGGCTAGCCTCCTTCACATTTGTGGTGATACCACCATCTGTATCTGTTCACACTTGTCCTTGATCACTTTTCTTCTCAGTTGGGCGCTGTTTACCCCTCTCGCTGGTGAAGAGGGGTCCTCCTTAAACCTCCTGGGGCGTTTACGATAGAAATATCCACTACGATCATCAAATCATCAAATGAAATATCCACTACGTTCTACAGTATCTGCTATTGAACCTTCTACCTCTTGGAGCTTCCGTAATTGTCGCTTCTTCGTGGACATCAACCTCGTTTATCACCTTGCTCTTGAGTTTCATTCCTCAAGGGTATTCAGCACTTTGATGCTTAATATACGCCCTTTCGGACTCGACTATGTCGTGAATTAATTCTAACCTTCGGATTGATTTTAATATATCCGGAAATATCATGTTCCTCTCACCAATTTCCGTTGAAACGTCACCGGAAGTAATGGAACCAATGAATTACATATTTCAACCTCGCTACTACTAGTATCAAGATCTCTCATTTTGCAAAAACGAGATGTTACAGATGAGAAGAATTTCCAAGAATCCATCCTAAGTAATTACAACCAAGTCTGCTTTACTTTCGATTTGTATCAGGAACGATCAAGCCGTGACTTCCCCATGACTGGACGGGTAACAAGTGAAGGACTTGAGCTCCGAAAGACGTACTCTGGGACGCGTTTCACTGCCTGGGTTCCAACGCTCTTCATATAGTTCATACCTTCGGCCGTAAGTCCTGCTTTCTTGTTTCGGTTTGCAAAAGCTCTTGTGTCTAGGCTTCATTGCCCCATACTAGCTGGATCCACTGCTGTGATCGGAGAATCCACTTTCTTTCCCCGACGAAGGGGCTTGTGGTTTCTATCCTGTAGGCATGTCTTACTTGATCATCGTGTTCTCTGTAAACATGTACTGCTTCTTCTCCACTTGATGTGAGCTTACGTGTGCAAGTACATCCGGGTTTCGTTTCCCCTTCCTTCGAGACAAAATTATACGGACGTCACATCATTATGGCTGTATTCCCATGCCGGTCATGTACTCTGCCCCCATTCAATGGTCTTTTTTAGGGATCGATTCATCCGATTCCTGCGCAGACATGCGTTTCTTGATTTCTTCCATTTCATCAAGACTGACGGACAGAAAGGCACCAGTATCTTCACGGGTCTCTATCATATTTCCTTCCATTTCATAACATTTTACGCTGACCAATATTTCCATTTTATGTTCTGTCTCTTCCACTTGGTATGTCAACTTATCCACACGTCTACTAGTAGCCTCAGCTAGTTCTTCTTCCACCCTGTCTTGTATGCGATGCTGCTTCGCCTTCACCTGATCAACATCCTCTCGTACACTTTCCAAATCCTTCTTGACTGTCTCTCTCCATTCCTTAACCTGATTAGGCATTTTCTCAATATCAGCTTTCAGGATAACCGTGTATTCCTCGCATCTCTTACTTATGGATTCCACTTGAGATTTTATTTCCAAGTGGGTAGATTCTATTTTCATATTCAACTACTTCATTTCGTTTCTGGTTTCTTTCGACTGATGTTCTATTTTCACATCCAGTTGCCTCCTAGTTTCCACCATATGTACCTTCATTTCATTCTTAGTTTCTTCCAATCAGCGCTCTAATTTGTAACTGTACCTTTACATGCCGTTCGTAAGTATCTGTTCCTTGGCGAAAAGCGCCGTCGACTCTCTAACTTCACCTTCACCTTTTTCTTTTTCCTGTTTCACCGGGAGATTTCTTTTCGTCTCATCCTTTGTTTCTTCTTTTAAGTACATTTGTTTCAGGAGACCTGTTGAAGCTTCTTTCTTGATCTCTTCCCTCATTTCAACGTCTCTCCCGTCCATCTAATTCGTTAATGTATATTCTGACACAGATCTAGTCATGATCATTTAACTCGATCACTTACACTATCATTAAAGCAGCCCACAAAATCGATACTTCACTCGTCGCTCCACAGATGTCGCTACTGAGTCTCATAATCTTAATGAGATAGCCCATATGGTGTCAGCCTCAGCGACGCAGTGGGAAAGCGCGACATTGGGAAGAACGGTAAAGTTACGGACATGAGGTGAAAAGACTACGTACCTTAAGGTTCCGTCCTTGCTTGGAGAAACGGTAAGTCAAAAGACGCTATCCCTCAAGAATGCATGAGGAAACTTACACGAAGTGAGTTCCGTTCCTGTCGCTGAGAAACAGTTACTCTACTGTGTAATTCTTTACAGGTGCAGAACAATTATGAGCTACTGGTTCTGACCCTACTCTAAGAATCGGTCGCCCGCGACCCAGGAAGGACAGGAAGTTAATTCCGAACCTCAGAGTGAGACAACCGTCCGCAGTGGACCTCCACTATTCAGGGTAGGTAGTATAGCAGTATCCCCAATGAATAAATATTCATATTCGAAGACCCGCTCCTGACAAGAGAAGAGGCCTCTCGGGAAATCCCTCGAACCTGAAGGGAAATATTCACAAAAGCAACCACTTGTATTGATTCGTTGATCTAACCTAGGGTGAGTGCCCCTTCGGGTCATGGACTAGCATTACATAACTTATAATGGCTATCGACTTATGTTATTAAATACTTAACAAAACAAACAATTATTAAAAGTAAAATAATGCCGTTGTTCAAATATTCATATTTCTGATTAAATATCATGAAAATTCTCTTTTCATATGTATTATTATTTCTTCTTTGAGTTGCTCATTCACTACTGACGTTAACACAAATGGACACACAGGAGTATTTAACAAAATATGAATTGCGCTGTACTCTAACATATGACCAATAATTTTCTCGTCAATGAACAATAAGAAATATTCTGATGGTATCTTTGTATTCCTTGCAGCTGGTTTCTCTCCAGGAGAATAAGACACAATATTTTTTGCTTCGAGTCCTAATATTTCTGAAACCACAAGATTTCTTTCATATTGTTTTCTTGTCTTTCATATGTAATAATTTCTTTCATTACCTTGGGAAAGACTCTTGTGAACCAATATTTTAATTAAATATTCGTCTGTTGCAGAAACTTCTTTCTACTCGTTGCAACGGTATTGTGCACAATCTCGATTGACCTGTTTTGTGCATAAATTTTGATCCAAGGTTGCCACTTTGACAGCTTAAAAATTTGTGCGCAAAACAGTTTTTTCTTCAGAGTACAAGAGGTACAAGAAGGAAAGAAATTAAAAATAAAATATTAATTCTCTTGAAGATTAAACAAATATAAGTTGACCAGTAAATATAGCAAGTCAAGATACAATTTACATACCACTTTACATAAAACAGCAAGTACACTCAGCTGTTAACGTTTTCTTGGTTGTAAATTTAACTCTACAATTTTCAGAAATTTTATCCCTCCTCTCTTATATTCTAAATATGTACCACTTTTAAGCATCTGGTACTGCTTCACTATGAAGTTATGTCTTTCAAATCGTCTTTTCTTTGTGTTCTGACTCCTTCTTTCGCGATTGATCGTAATTTCAATTTTCTTTCTGACTATATCTTGAGCACGGTTGATATCACCTGATGCATGTCTTGAGACGGTGAGTAGAGCTGTTCATTGTAGTGCTTATAAAATGATTCAGCCCCATTCGTCGTCCTAGGAACTGTAGAGGGTTCTGAAGCGCATATTCTAGGTGGAAACCTAAATAGAACAAAGCAAACAATTATTATCTATTATAATGTAAGTGTACCGATTGTGACCCGGGTCTCCAATATGCCCCCCCCCCCAGATCTCTGCAGCTGTCAGTTGGTGCTACTAGATGTTACTGTAAACTATATCCTCATGACAAGTGAAATCATCTTTGCGCGACTCAGTTGTTTGCGAGTGGCGTGAGCGGCAGCAGCTTCAGTTGAAGTGGCATATTGAAGAAGAAAATATTTGCTGTTATTTTAGCAAGGTAAGTAATGTTTCGTTTCAGTATCTATTGTTGAAAATCTAATCAGTAGAATGCATGATAATGTAGCTATATTAGCATACGTGAACATAAAATGTGTGCAACGCAATGTATTGCATGGTGTAACTAGCAGGCGCCAAAAAAAGTAAAGAGGTGAACAGTGCGCAATATGGCCCACCGTCATATGAAAAAAAATGCAGTCATAACTGTTTAAAATGAAATAATTGGGTATTTCAAATGTTTGTACTAAATACTCACCATCATTATATTTGGTAATTAAAACGAAGATAGCGTCAAGTAATAAGGAAACTATCAATTCCAATACAAAGAATAAGAAGATTAAAACCAAAACAAAGAAAATGTCATCGCGTTTAAAACGACCAGAATTTCAGCAACTGATTCTAATAATCCTGAAGAACCGACAACGAACTTCTCCAAGCCGTGTGAATCTTGGTTTTGTTACCTTTGTCAGGAAGACAGGGTTGCCGAAATGAGTCTTTACGTGTTGTAGCACAAATACGTTCATGAAGAGTGTATTGGAATCACCGCATAAAGATCACGGGCCGTTTCTTTGTCCCTCATGTGAGACGTGACGTTCTAAACGTCTCACGTATGTCATATGACGTAATTTGGAATTTTAAGAGAAACCTATTAGTAAATATAAAACATATACAATATTTGTTTTGTCAAAATACACCCTCCAATATTCATAATCAGTGAGTAGTAAAAGTTATTGAGTTATTAAACTCAAACAAAATACGACTTACGTAGCTGCTAGTTTCTTCTATGTAATTTTCGAGTACGTAGCCGTAGAAGTAAAGACCTTCACTGATATTCAATCTGCAAACGCATCGGGTACTTCCCTTTGGATGCAAATATGAAAGACTGAAACACGACTTCAACTACATCCCTGTAAAATATAATAGGAAACCCTCAACTATACTGTTTCGGTCATGTATAACTTCGAACTTAATTTAATTTATAGTCTAGTGATGATAATAATAGTGACAATTTATAATAGGTTGAATCTGTTATCTGGTACTGAAAGCAGTGACGTCCCAAGGAAATCAACTTTGCTTAATTTTGTAATGAGTTCACCGAAAGTTTATAAATTTCACTGTTCTGATTAATTATATAACAAGGTAAAAATCTGAAGTGAAATTACATACGTTACCTACCTTATTCAGACTGCGGATTCAAGTAGTTTCGATATAAGTGTTTATTGCCCTGGATATTTCTACACAAAGATTGTCCTAAATGGAATCGACACCCAGTGATCTCACATCGTGTAAATATGCCCCTGATAGCTTCATGAGCTGTAATCCATTTTGTATGCGTGAATATGAAAATGACGAGGGTCATAAGAAAAGGTACCGTCAGCGTAAACCTCAGCATCACTTGTCTCACACAAAAATCTGGAAATTTAAACGGAAACTGTTGTTACTACATTTGCATTATAATGTTACTAACACTAATACTATAATTAAATTATTATATAACCCTGTTAATGAGACATACAAACACGCTTTAAACTTTAATATAGAGTATTCAAGCTTCTATCTGTTTATTTAACAAATGTAGGAATTCCTTATTAAGTTTAAAATTTCAAGTTTATATGTAATGAAATGAAATACCGAACAAAGTATATCTAAATTTCATTAAATACACTGCGAATATGTAGAGTGAATGTTATCATTGTACTTACTGATTTTACTTGCACAAGTTAGGACGATAATCTCTGCTTCTTCATTTACAAACACAAACTTTTCTCCATCATGACTAGACTCACTTTCTCTTTCAACCGTTAATAGTCATCATGGGTGATCCTTTCAATTTTATGCCCTCCAGGCATAACGATTTTGACCTCCTTCTTAGTTTAGTGACCTTTTCACCTAACGGTACCCTGTTTACGTCTGGCTGACCCAACCTACTTTTTCTAAATCTTTCTGCGCTGACTTAACCTCTCTCACATCCTTGGATGTCTTTAGGTAATGACGTGTTTTTAATTTTATTTTTTCTTTAGATTATTTAATGAATTGACATTATACCACGGGGAATGGAAGTCTTATTTTAGATGTTTTTATGCTGACGTCTTGCATTTACGTGTTAGCATGGAGGGACGAGATTTATTTATGGAAGGGAGCATACTTTCCACGTGACCGTGCTGGTGAACTTCCCTTGGAGAACTGTTTTTGTGTCACACTTTCATACCCGGGGTGATGATCTGAGCATGAGCAGTTATTCTCACATCTTAGAATGTTCGTTGACCTTCTTTCGAGGAAGTTCTCTACCTTACATTTTTCATGCTTAATAGGCGTCTTTTGAATGTAGACTGACCTTTTTCGAGAAAGTTCTCTCTCTTGCATTTTTCATGCTTGAGGCGTCTTTCCAGAACATTCCTGGAAAGAAGGTTGACCTTTTATTCCTTTCTCGCATTTTCATGCTAGAACACGATCTTTCTAGAACATTCTTATTTTTCTCTCTCATATTTTTAAATATTCCTTGGCCTTCTCTCGAGGAAGTTCACTCTCTTACATTTTTCATGCCTGATGTGGAAATGGATATTTCTAGAACATTCGTGGAAAGTAGATTGACCTTTTCGTATAACGGATCTCCTTTTTGAACATTCTGTGAAGTAGGTCATCAGCTTGCTATAAATTCTATCCACTCAGTTGTGTTATAACTATGGTACAGAACCCTAGTACTGTTAACGTATTAGTAACTGCATCTGTAGTAAGTGAGAAGCCCTTTTGTGGATGCCGTTCGAAATGGGTAGATCAGCCATGCATACCGAAATCTATTCGTAATTGGAATACAAAGGAAATTCTTATTTGTTTTTCATGGGCATTTTGGAAGAAGGAGAAAAGTGAACATCAGCGTATGGGATATCTAATTTCTGGATCTCCATTAAGTGAAGCCTTCAATTTTTAAATGACGTTGTATACCGTGTGCTCCTAAATCCGAAAAATTTTGATGTGCAATTTAATGTATACGTAAATACTCATCCTGGATCAAATCATTTAAAGGGAAAGTTTGAATATGGACTTCGTTTTCTATTGGGAAACAGAATAGGGGAACTTCGTGAAGAACTACTAATAAAGGACAGATTTGGAGCACGTAAGTAAAAAAAAAGTGAGAAGGTGATTGGACTAATTGTAAAAGCTACGTAATTTCACAGTGTTATGAGTTTTGAAAGCTCATTGTTGTATGATGAAACTTGGTCGTCAGACAGTTTTCTTTCTGCTCCTGAAGAAATCGAACCTGCTGCGAATACATTAACAGACATTGAATTTAGTTGTCCTACATCATCAGTAATGAATAGCCTTGAATGTGGAAATGAATGTTTTTCAGTAGATAATACATTGAACAATGAACCTTTAAGTGATTCTTCACGCATTTATGACAACTATTGGGAACCTAAAGTTACATTTTCTGATACTGGTGAAAGTAATTTACATAGTGGCACTGAATGTAAAAGTGAATCTACAGTGACTGTGAAAGATTCCTATGAAGTAAGTGAACTGTTTCTTGTAAAAGTGATGGAAACTCTGTTATTTCGCCTTGTCAGTGCGGTAATAATATTATTGAGGAAGCATGCATTTGGGAGTAATAGATAATTGGAGAAATTTTGAAAGTTTTCTCGTCTGTCTAGCGTGTCTTTTTAACATTTCAAATCAGTTAGCACACGCTTGTCTTCACTGGGATTTGAACGAAGAGGAGCGTGCTGAATTTCTGAATGATCGTACATAGAATGCAGCTCTTAAACCAAGTAACTTTATACAGATTTATAATGAATATTTAAAGAAACTTGAAAACTGTAGTGTAGTGATTTTTTATGTGGTTTACGGAACTTACTTCAGTGAAAGGTCGAAGAGGCAAGAGAGAAACGAATTGAAAAAATATTATATATTGTCCAGATGTTAAGTGACCAGAAAAATGATGGCTGAGTGTACCCTTTGCAGTGGAGTATATTTCAGACTCTTGCATTTTAGAAACAGTGAAATATTATTCAAAAACAAACCGAATTAAGTGTAGTGTAATACGATTCACTTTAAATATTGCAGATCAATGTTTATATGAGTGTAATACGGAATCTATAATATCGAAGCATTTAGTGAATCAGGTAAATGATCATTAAAGATTTGTGGAATGTTATGAGATCTATAAGATAGGTCATTCTACTATATCAATGAACAAATTTTTCAAGAAATATTGATTACTTATTCGTGACACGGAATTTGTTGTACAGTAAATTCTCACAATTATTGAGGAACAGTTTTGTACAGTGAAACGTTTAGTTTCTTCAGGAGAATATATTATAGACTAGCAGGGTTTTTAATTCCATCTCATGAGTTTATTGCACGTGAATTTTGTTTTATTGCAAGTGATGTTATTGTAATATTACATGCCATGATTAAACTTACATGTGAAATGATTGAATTTGAAATAGTGTAATATCCTGTGTGTTCACAGACACGCGTATATTATGTAAGTACACCAACAGTATTGATAGAACAAACATGTGTGTAATTATGTAAGCAAAACAAGTGAGTGACACAAACAGTGGCAGATGACAGACAACTCCACACCGAAACACCAGATGGATCTGATATCAAGGAATAGATGGAGCTGGAATCGATGGAGGAGAAGCTTGGAGGACCACCTCTAAATCATCTATAAAACACAGCAACACGGGCTACTGAGTATCACTCTCACTCCTGGATGATCATCTCTCCTGTTCACAGAAGGCTAAGCTTCTGGTACTTCCTTGGTACACAAAAGGCTAAGCTTTTGGTACCACTCCTAGCATATGCAGAAGGCTAAGTTTCTGATATGTAATGTTCCTAATTCACCTCTGTTCACAGAAAACTAGACGAAGCTTCTGGTGTGCATTCTATCAAATAATCAACCTCACTGTACACAGAAGGCAAAGCTTCTGTTACATCCTGGCACACAGTGGGCTAAGCCATTGGTGTCGTCCTTCCGTGCACAGAAGGCTAAGTTTCTGGCACACACCTCAACTGTAGGGAGATAACACCCGAAGAAGAAGACTTCAAAGATACCTATTCCGAAGTACTGTAACCTCTGTAATTAGTCGTCTACGGGACGCTAGTTTTGTTAATCGATTAGTAATTTATATTACTTATGACATTTATAATAAAATGGTTGAGGGCTAAAACGACAAACCCGTGTAAACCTTGCTGTACCTAAGGTACTCTGTGAAAGCTTCTCAAGAATATTACGTGGTGGTAGGCGTCGTCTCCACACACTAGAGAGTGGAGATCCATAAAGAAGCATATAAGCCCTAGAAACAATTATTTAAAAGGAAAATTACTAGCACATTCGAAACATACGTGTGTAGTGATACAAATATTTCTCAGGTACAGCACACTGTTAGGAACGAATTGCTAAAAATAGGAAATTAGGTTAATGGTAAATGCCAGTTATTACTAAATCAGGCAGTCGAACAGGCAATTTTGATTCAGATATTAATAAGAAAAAAGATAAGCATAAAATGGCTACGCCAAATAAGTCATCTTTTAACCTTCCTCATCTAACGAAGTTTTCAGGTCACATTAACAAAGACCCAGACAGGTTCTTCATGCTTTTTGAAAATTTGTCAATGTTACAGCAATGGGACGACGGAAGAAACAAGGAATTATTTGCTATGTATCTGCAAGACACGGCGTTGGACTTAGTTTTCCAAATCCCGTCTCTGAACTTATTGGAGGTAACAACATATCAGCAATTAAAGAATAAGTTAATCAGCCTATGCAGACCCAAAATTCCGTTATATAAAGCCGAAAAGGAGATTAATTCAATTCAACAGCAGCAAGACGAACCTATTGATTCGTATCTTTTAAGGAAATTGATAGAAATTAGGCATAATATTCCTGAAGCCGCTGAGGAGTAAAAAGTACACTGACCAAATCTTTTCTAAAAGATATTGCATTAGAGAACCATACTACAGTGAAAGATCTTCAAAAGCGTTTACATGCTCTAGAAACATAATCTGATTTATTTTTAAAAGGGAATTTATAGAGAAATCCCAGAAGCTGTTAGCTTTAACCGATCAAAAGCAGCAAGTACAAGCGGCATGCAGCCCAACAATGCTGCAACCAATAAGAAGACAAGATGAGGGACAAAGTTCAACCTTCCAAAATCCTAGCCTACAACATCCCCACTATCAAATTTCATACATACAAAAAACAAATTTCCAAGCTACTACAACACAAACCTTACCACCGTGAACAACACCGGAACCTATCATAGACTTCCGGAAAAGCGAGCTCGAACCACCTTATCAACCTTATTCCAGTATATGAACTTTAATACCAGCATGGACAACAAAAGATCTATCCTTCGAAGTTCCTATTTACCAAGCTAAGAAATCTCAAGTCAATCAAACAATGCCCCAACCTACCATCCTAGCATGGTATAGCAATCAACCTGTACCCCCTCAGGCCAAGCTCCTATCAAACATATTATAGATACATCAGTCTATCAAATGCAACAAATTAAACCTAATTCTAATCAAGTAAGCCAATCCCAGAACAATTTGGAAGGCATTACTTACAGATTGGCTGAGTTATCTTTAATGGTAATTAAGAAAAATACATGCCAAAAACAGGACTATAGAAAAAATGGAAATGAAAATATTACAACAAAAAGAAAGGAGATAAAGGCGGGAAACAAACATATGAAAAGAAAGAAAAAACCAAAACGATCCTAGAACTAACAGTCTGCTTCAAAAGAGGACTCAGCTCAAATCTGATTGCACAGAGGAAAAAAGGACTCTAATTAGGAAAACTAGATACGGCGTCCCGAGCCCAAGATGACAATGTAGGCCCGAGGACGCAATCTGCAAAGGAAATGGTGAAGTCTGAACATGTAAAAACAAAAAGTATCAAGAAAAGGAAGATGCTTAAGATACAACCCCAAGGATCTACACCAGCTGAAAATACAATATCTACATTTTCTAGTCAATATATATCGACGAAGAATATCGAATGGATAAAATATAATACAGAAGAAAATAAATCATTGATTAAACGAAGAAATGATACCAGCAATAATAGATCCAGCGAGCACCATTTCGATTTGGTCTAAAAATCAAGTACCAAAGAATTGTACCCTAATACCTCATAAAATAGCAGTAAAAGGAATAGCAAGGAAATTGGTTCAGTTGAATTACATTGCTCTCATCAAATTCAAAATAGGAAATACACCATATGCTCACTACTTCCGGATAATTGAACAAAACGATTTAGTCAATTTTAGGCCAAATTCACCATATGCTCACTACTTCCGGATACTTGAACAAAATGATTTAAACCCAATTTTCGGCCAAGAGCTGTTAAAACACTACAAGCAAAATTGGATCTGCAGAAAAATGTGATAACATTTTATAAGAAAGCAAGGAAACCAGATTTTCCGTATGATAGAAGTGTAGAAGTGGCAAGTGTATAATTTCACAAGCTTTCATAAATCAAGTAAGCGAACAAACGTCTGCTGATGTTTTCGTTTCGAAACATGTAGTAATTCATTCAAAGAGCTATTCTTTTCTTCCTGTTCAAGTCAAGAACATAAAAAAACAGTAGTCAGCATTTCTTTACATTCATTTACTACAGTTATTACGTGACAAATACGGACTAGTAGACTTATCATAAAAATGCCAAAACATGAATGTACGATTATGGTAGTAAATCCGACAGCTAAAAGAATAAATCTAAAGGAGAATACCCCAGTATCATACACTGGAAAGACAATGGAAGAAATTACTTACTAAATTGAAGACCTAAAGGAAGAAGACCCAGGTGATGTATACAAGTACAGATCAAAAAAGGAAATTGAACGAAAATTGAAATATGAAGATAAATTTTTCGGTATTTCAGCATTTGATATCAAGACAGATTTGGACCCAATATTAAAAAAATGAAACTCATCAACTTTTGTACAAATATAAAGATACATTTTCATACTTTCCCAGTAATATAGAATCCTTTGAAGGCTATATCCATCGAATTCGGATAGAAAAAGATGCAAAATTCCATCGCAGATCTCCTCCATCAGTCCGAGTTGCTCTCAGAGCACAATTGGATAAACAATTGCAATACTTAATTGCGACAAATATAATTCAAGAGACAGAAACTAGTGAATACTCATCCCCGATGTTGCTGGTTAAGAAACCAAATTCGAAGGAATTTAGGATTGTTTTAAATTTACAGGAATGCAATACTTATACTCGTCATTTAGTCATTCCACGAGTCAACTGAAGATGTTCTTAATAGCATCCATGGGAAAATTTCGATCTCAACGTTAGACATATCGGCATCCTATTTCCAAATTCGGTTTCATCCGAACAGTTGGAAATATATGTCTTTTGTAGTTCCACATACGAGAAAGACCTATCAATTCAAAAAATGCACGATAGGTCATGCAACCAGTAGCCAAAGTTTATCTATAGTAACAAGGTTGTTATTGCAAGGATTACATAAATCAATAACAGCATTCACAGATGATTTGGATCTCAGCAATTATACTTTAAGAGAACATTTAGAATCTCTAGAGAAACTACTAAAACGACTAAGAAAACGACTTTAGAGCGACCCCTCGAAAATGTCATTTGTTTTTCTCATATTTAAAAGTTTTCGGATTTAAGATCAGCGGACAAGACATTACGACATCTCAGAAAATAGCTTAGAAAATTCGAAAATTTGAACACCCCGAAACTAAGAGGAAACTTACGTCCTTTCTTGGATTAATTTCGTTTATAAGACAACATGTAAATCGATTTACCGAAAAAGACGAACCTTTGCAAGCTATGCTATCTAAAGGACACAATTTTTTTGGAACGAGAATTTAGAAAAAATATTTGTTCAACTGAAGGAAAATATTTTGAATGCTCCTGCTTTACATCATTTCAGAAGGTTAAGTTTCTGGCACACACCTCAACTTTAGGGAGATAACACCCGAAGAAGAAGACGTCTAAGATGCCTATTCCGAAGTACTGTAACCTCTGTAATTAGTCGTCTACGAGACGCTATTCTTGTTAATCGATTAGTAATTTATATTATTTATGACATTTATAATAAAATGGTTGAGGGCTAAAACCACAAATCCTAGTAATACTTGCTCTACCTAAGGTACTTTGTGATTGAACCGCAAGAACATTACGATAGGGTATCAAAAGCAATGTGTATGGTCAACTGAAAACTTTCATGGATTAGAATGGGATAATTCAAATGGATACACTATGGTTCTTATTCGAAGGATAGTTCAGCTGTGTGAAGTTGAACCTCTATTCCTTTCTAAAGGAATTGAAAAAGCTGAGTGGATTCGTAAGTTGTTTCAATTGAAAAATGTAAAAGGCATGAATGATGAAGGGTGTTCACTGAGTACATTAAAAAGTTGTACTTACCATGCTCCTAAACAAGTTATTGCTTGTGCACTGAGAAATTGCTTAGAACTTTAGTACTGGAAAAGATTACAATGTGTGAACGCAGTGGCGGATAATTTTTTTAAAACAAAATTGTAATGTTTGATATCGAAGTTAAATACTTATATCCATTGAAAAGTTTAACTCAAATTGTTCAATAGAAAAGATGCTTACCGAACATGAAGAAACAAAAATGAACTTTAAAACCCATGGTTTCATTCTTATTTCTTTCTTAGTGAATTCCATAGAACACTAACGTTATGCATGAAAGACAAGAAGAAAGGTATGTTTCTATCAGTTCTTAAAATAGGGCACGATGCACGATATTTATGCTTTATAATTTCTGATATTATGTTGTTATTTACGTTATTTTGTATCGGCGTGCCTATGATATTGTGTGTGCGTGCATGTGATAAACATCGAAACGAGTATGCTTTCTTCCGAGCGCCGTACCTTACTTGGTAGAACGTTGGTTTCGTATTCGGGAGGACCTCGGTTCGGTACCAGCGGCTGACTGTCCTGACTTAGGATTTTCCCAGCGTTTTCCTCAGTCACGCCAGGCATATACCGGGACGTCTGGTAAATAGAGGTGTGCAACGAGCGGATTTCGAGCGCTCGAAACACAAAAATACATTTTCGAGCGAGCAGAGTATGATCGAAGAAAATCTGCTCGAACATATTTGTTCGAACACTTTTGCTCGAAATCCTGGATTCGAGCGCTCGAAACTTTTTCGAGCGCTCGGAAGTCCTGGAATTTCCCCTTCCCCTCCGTTTATCTAGGTAAAGGACGTAGTACACAATGTTGCCAACTGTGATACTATTATTCTGATCATAGTATAATTTCAACTTTATAGCTTTGATACAACAAAAAATTAATTAAGTACTAAAAAAACTATTATCGTGATTCCATAGGTACTTTAACGCCAACATTTCTGGGAGCACCAAGGGACGGTGACTACGATTCCGAGCCTAAAAATGTTAAAATTTCTAATCCAAGACCACGGCAGCGCGAAACATCATTGTAAAAGATAGTCTGATGAGTAGGCTGGGGTTCTTTCATTACCAAGACCGAAAATATACAATTTTGAAATCAAAGATGGCGCCAGCGCGAAATGTCACAATTTTTTTAAATCATCAGAATTTCGTGAAATTTTATATGTAGGGGCTTGAATGAGCCCTGAGTCCATTACCGAGGGCAAAAATATACAATTTTGAAATCCAAGATGGCGGCAGCCCGTAATATCATAAGTGTAAAAATCATCAGAATTACGTGAAATTTCATATCTGGGTATTTGAAGCGATGCTGAGTTCAATTCCGAAGCTAAAATTTCGAGCATTGAAGTCCAAGGTGGCGCTAGTGCGTAATGCCATAATTTTTAAAATATGCAGATCTCGCGAAAATTCATATGTGGGGGTTCGAAGGTGTTCTGACTTCATTTCGTAATCCAAACATACAATTTTGAAATGCAAGATGGTGCCAGCGCGAAATGTCATAACTGTTAAAATCATGAGAATTCCGTGAACTTTCATATGTGGGGTTTGAAAAGGTGCTGAATTCAATTCCGAAGCTAAAATTATTGAACTTTGAAATCTAAGATGGAGACAGCGCGAAATAATATAATTGTTAAAAATCATAAAATTTACGTGAAATTTTATAAGTGAGGTTTCGATTATGATTTCATTTCCGAGGCCAAAAATATATAATTTTGAAATGCAAGATGGCGGCAGCGCGAAATATCATAATTCCTATATAATATAAGTTTTGTGAAATTTCATGTGTGGGGGTTCAAGGCATCCAGAGTTCAATTCCGAAGCTCAAATGGTTGAATATATTGAAAAATCCAAGATGACGCCAGCGCATAATATCATAATTGTTAAAACTCATCAGAATTTCCTGAAATATCATATATGAGAGTTTGAAGGAATGCTGAGTACATTCCGAAGCTAAAATTTGGAAATTTCAAGTCTCAAATGGCACTAGCGCGTAATGTCTAGAAGTGTGCAGCAAGCAGATTTCGAGCGCTAGAAAGACAAAAATATATTTCGAGCGAGCACAATGTGATCGAACAAAATCTGCTCGAGCAGATTTGTTCGAATACTTATGCTCGAAATCTTGGATTCAAGCGCTCGAAAGTAAAGGACGGAATAGTACACAATGTTGCCAATTGTGATGCTATTATTCTGCTCATAGCATAATTTCAACTTTAAATCTTTGATACAACAGATAACTAGTTGTTCTAAGAGAAACTTTTATCATGATTCCATAGGTAGTTTAAGGCTAACATTCCTGGGAGCTCCAAAGGACGCTAATTCGGAGCCTAAATATGTTGAAATTGCAATCCAAAACGGAGACAGCGCGAAACATCATAATTGTAAAAGATAACTGATTTTCGTGAAATTTCATGTGTAGGGCGATTGAAGGGATGTTGAGTTAAATTCTGAAGCTACAAGAAGACTGAGTTAAATTATTGAAGCTTGAAATCCAAGATGGCGCCAACGTGAAATGTCATAATTGTTAAATATCATTAGATTTTCTTGAAATCTTATATGTTGGGGCTTAAAGGAGCCCTGAGTCCATTTCCGAGGCCAAAAATATAAAATTTTGAAATCCAAGATGGCGACAGCGCGAAATATCATAATTGCTAAAGTCATCAGGTTTTCGTTATATATCATATGTGGCACTGAAACGGTGCTGAATTGAATTCCGAAACTAAAATTGTTAAATTTTGCGAAATGTCAAAATTGTTAAAAATCAGATATTCCTTCGATTCCGTTGCCAATGAGAAACCGAAAATAGCGGCAGTTTGGAATGTGATAAAATGTTCAAAATTATCAGATTTCTGTTAAATTCCATATGTGGGTGTTCCGAAGAATACTGATTACGATTCCGAGCCTAAAAATGTTGAATTCTTAAATCCAATATGGCGGGAGCGCAAAATATGATAATTGTTAAAATATTTTGATTTTTCTGAAATTTTATATGCGGGTCTTTCAAGGAGCTCTGAGTTCCATTCCTGTTTCAAAAATGTTGAAATTTGAAATCCAAGAGGGCGGCAACCCGAAAAGTTATAAATTCTTAAAAATTATCAGATTTTGTAAAATTTCATAAGTGGGTGTTCCAAAAGACGCTGATTACGAATCCGAGCCCAAACATATTGAATTTTCAAATCGAAGATGGAGGGAGCGTGAAATATTCTGATTGTTAAAAACATTTAATTTTCGTGAAAATTTATATTTGGGGCTTTCATGTGACGCTGATTACAAATTTGACACCAAAAATATTAAAATGTGAAATCCAAAATGGTTGTAGTGTAAAATGTCATAATCTCTAGAAATTATCCGATTTTTGAGAATTTTCATATCCAGGGCTTTCAAGGGGCCGTGAGTTTGATCCCGAGTCTTAAGTGTTTAAATTAAAAAATTAAGATGGTGGCGGCGCAAAATATTGTAATTGTTAAAAATAATATAATTTTGTGGAATTTTCCTCGGGATTTCTGGGTTGATTCCTAGACTAAAATATTGAAATAAGAAATTCTCTCCAGTAGGACACAGACGCGTTTTGAATGTGAATTTTTTTTTATTCGTTGATTAACAGTTATTGGTTAAAAAGTACGTTTAATTTTAATCATATTTCAACAAATGTTTGATACCCCAGTAGCACATGCAGGTTGGTCGGTTATGGGACCCATATCGTTCCACATTGTAAATGAAGACGAGAGAGGGACCCGGCTTGAGACCACTTTGATCGATGTGGGATCGACATCGATTATCGGTATCACTAATTTACCTATTTTCTAAAACTATATTTTGCAAAGAATAAATTGATTTTTACAAACCTTTTTCTTCATAATGAATAAATTAAAATTAAAAATAGAGCATTCATCATGGCATTATATCGATCCATGTCGTTAACCGATATCTACATTAATCAATGTCGGTCCATATGGGCAAACCAATGTTTATTCATGCAATGGTATATGCCTCTGGTGATAAAGTATAAAACATCATGCTGTTGTCAACACGCGGCCAGCTTTGTTTGGTGACAAAGGAGTTGTTCACAATTTAAGCATGTTAAAGTGCAGAAATAAGATGGACCGAAAAAAGAAGTGTTAAACTTGATTGTTTTTTTCCAAGCATTCTTTGATCACTGTAAGTAAATATCGTACGCTGTCAGAACCGGGAGACATTTTATACTTTTGTTTCGTTTGTACGGTGGAAAGTAGCGTAGTTTCTCAAGCCCATGTGGTTGTCGAGATATTTTGAGATTTAAGATATTTTGGTAAATTCTCGTATACATGGGTCAAAATTAATGACGTACTCTATGTTCTTCGTTTTATCAAATCAGTAAATTGTGCAAAGTTCTATTGAGATATATTGAAAATTGTGGATTTGAGATGTTTTGACCAACCCTTCTATATATGGATCATTTTTTTTTGTTTCGGATTTACTCTATGTTCTTCATCGTGTCAAATTACTAAGTTGTGCGAAAGTTTGTTGAGATATGTTGAAAACTGTGGATTTGCGATATTTTGACCAACCCTTGTATATATGGATCAAATGTTTTGTTTCGAGCGCTCTACGTTCTTCATCTTGTCAAATTACTAAGTTGTGCGAAGTTTTGTTGAAATATGTTGAACATTGTGAATTTGCGATATTTTGACCAACCCTCGTATATATGAGTCAAATTTTTGTTTCGGGTGTACTCTATGTTCTTCGCCTTATCATATTAGAAAGATGTGGAGAGTTTTGTTGAGATACGTTGAAAATTGTGTGTTTGCGATATTTTGACGAAACCTCGCATATATGAGTCAAATTTTTGGTTTGGGCGTACCCTAGGTTCTTCATCTTGTCAAATTACTAACTTGTGCAAAGTTTTGTTAAGACTTGTTGAAAGTTGTGGATTTGAGATATTTTGACCAACCCTCGTATATATGGGTCCAATTTTGGTTTCGAATGTTCTTCGTCTTGTCAAATTACTACGTTGTGTGAAGTTTCGTTGAGATATGTTGAAAATTGTGAATTTACCTTATTTTGACCAATTCTCGTATATAGTGTATGGTTCAAAATCGTGGTTTCGCATATAGTCTATTCCAGTTCAAAGGTTTTTGTTAGGTTAGTTGGCAGCATTGAACCTCCTTTAACCAGTTACAGAAAGATAAAGACAAAAATGTAATCTGATGACGTATTTCGAGCAGGCACTCCGCTCGAACAGTTCGAGCGCTCGAAGTTGCTCGAAGTGGATTTTTGCCAGTTCTCCCCCGTTTCGAGCGTGACTGCTTCGGGCTTCGGATTTCGAGCGCTCGAAATCCGCTCGTTGCACACCCCTACTGGTAAACAGAACCCCTCTTTCTCCTTCCTTTTTCTCGCCCATACTAAAATCAGCAAACATGATGAGCACGTTTTTTTTTCAAAATAGACATGTATTAGTATCGATAAAATGAAAGAGTAAAAGCGAGGCGAATCAATATATATAAGATGATGGAGGGAGAAATTGAAACATACAATGAAACATTGAAACCGATAGATGTCTGTTAGACAGAGGCAGAGAAATGTGAGCGAGGGAGAGAGAAAGAGAAAGAGAGAAGGGGAAAGAGAAGAAGAAGAAGTACAGATAAAAATATGGAATTTAAACGTAGTAAAAATATTAAGTTCAGTTCCCACAGTATAAATTTCAGTTCCCACAAATCAAATCTAACAGCAAGAGAGAAGTGATTTTATATTTTTTCAGGTTTATTCGAATATATTAAGGGTGCTTCAAAAATTCATTAAGTCACTTTCAAAATGGAGACCAAACATGGTGGTCAGATTAAATACTTATGATTTCCAGTGAAACTCCAGAGTTTTAAGGCACATCTAGGATAATGTCAAAAGTGTAACACACATTGTTTATTTGCGCGGGGTTAGTCTGCAAATTTCGGTGGGGCTTATTAAACTTACTGGTTCGGAATACTTTGTAATCAGGAATTCTGTCAGGATTTTCAGATTGGGGGGCGCAAAGTCAAAATTGGGAGGATAGACGTAGAGTTTTGCACAGTTTCTATCAACTGTTGTCCGCAGTACGTTAAAGTTGGGGGTAGTCTCGAGGACTTGGGCTGCCATACCCAACAGGGTCTAGCGGAATCACAGATTGTAAAAAAAACAGTAGATATCCTAGGCCATAAATTCTATTCCAGATTACTAATAATGCAAATTAAACATAAAAAGAAAAAGAATGAATGATAATTTTTCTGCTTAATTTCTATCAGCAGGAGCCAAGATTACACTTGCAATCTGTATCAAAATGAAAAGTTACAAATGTTCAAAAGCAATATTAGCATGTTCCTATAGGCATAGTAAACCTTACATATTCCACATTGCAAACGTTAAAAATATGAAACACGTGTGATAGTATGTCCATAAATTAGAGGATGGAAACGAATTTTGTGCCAAACCAATATAAAAGGATATCTCTTGAAATAGCCCAAAAAAAGGGTGCCAATTGCAACTCGTCTTAAAATTTATATCTTCTGGACATCCCACTCTATGTTCCACCTATTCGAATATGACGTTCTAATAATTACAACACTAATGAACTAAATTTTATAACATTTAGCACAGATGGAATGAACACGGCAGAGCTGAAATGAGTCACCGGTTGTCGGAGGATGCTGTTCAAGTTTTGTACTGTTTCGTCGGGTGTAAGATTCGAACCCATGCTGACCCGTTGATTCGATTTAGATTTGATAATCCGTAAGATGAGGGAGATATTTTAATTATTTCATTCCGTTTGAACAGTGTTTCTTTAAGGGGAGACCACAACCGGAGATGTTACCCCGAGAACAAGAAAAATACGACGCCAAAATTCCCAGTTAAATAGATTTTCCAGTTAAATCGGGTTAGCGGGTCACTTATGTTTGGGTCAGGCCCTATCACCGGGTCATCGAAAGTGGCCCCGATTTTGCTCTGGAAGATGCACAAAGAGAGTGTGTGTAAAATAAGAGAAAATCGAAGATAAATAGATAGAGAGAAGAAGAAGAGAAACACGCACCGAAGACACGCTAACAATACATCAAGAAAGAGAAGAAGAGGAAAAGAAAAACATGAAAACTAAATTATCATTATACTGAACAGCACACACACTGTTTACTCGGATTCTGACCAGTAATGCTTTGTAAGTTCTCCATAACCCGGAGATAAATCTGTTTGAATACTTCAGTGTATATGAAAAAGAAACTGGGTGTTGTTGAATCGAACCCATGTTTTCAAATTTGAAGTCCAGCACGCTAGCGATACTCAACAGGTGACTCTACCCAAACCTTGCTTAACAAATGTTATAGTGCTTCTTTCTAAGAATAATAACATGAACAATTGATACTTCTGATCAATGACGTGTTGTTAACGTTCCTGCTAACCCCCTGAGACTTGATTTGGACTTTCATAACCAACATTCGTAAATCGTCTTCCTCGTTATAGTGACTCAGGTACTCCACTCCACGGTCGGAAATATTCTCATTTTTGTACGAGAAGTGATGATTAGATTATTCTCGATTGCTTTGTAAAAAATCTTTAGCATGATAACGGTTTGAACCAACGTTGGTTTCCTTTCGTAATGCAATGTCCATCGCGTTTCCTCTACTCCATTTTGCCAACGAACTCAACCGCTATGAATAACCAAGTTCAAATGCGAAGAATATGTAAAATTGAGTATATGTGTTACATTTTGTCTGTATGTATTGTGTGGTAAGTAAACACATGTGTATGTATGTCCTTTTTGTTATGTCAAATTATGGAATGAATATATTATGGCAGTGTTACGAACAAACCCAGTTTAGGATAAGTATTGAAACATTAAGATACGATCATTTATTGTCATTTATTTTAACGTAAACCAGCCTGAACGAATATAACATCACCAAAAGAAAATTGTCATTAGCAAATCTGGAAGTTAAAACTGCAATTAAAAGTTCTAATACACTTCGTGAAATGTGATATGTTCAACATAACACAAATTTTACCTTTTGACAGATTGTATTGTAAGTATAATATCGTGCAATATTAGCCTATTTTAATTTAACCAGATTCAAAATATCCTGTTCAATTTTTGTGATACATTTTCAGTCACAAGTTAGGCACATATCTTTCCCATGCCTGGCGCTCCACGGTGCACTCAGCCTCCTATCAAACTAAGTATCAAAGTGCTCTGAGTACCCCATGGCACCTTGGGAAGGTAAAGGCGGTCGAGCGTGGGACTGACCACTCCACCTCACTTCGTACCGTAGGTCGAGATGTGGAGCGCTACCTTCACATTCCCCATGCGCCGTTCACGGCGCAAGTGAATCGCACAGGGGATAGCTTTACCTTTATTAATTCGTGTAACTGAGAAACAGACAGGTAAAAGCGAAAGTTTTCCAGATATTTCCATGAAATTTGCTAGAATTGCTCACAAAACCCACTTTTCAAACTGTGAAAATAATTTTGCTAAACAAAATTGTACTCCCCTTTTGGTGGTCCAAACTGAAAAGTTAAGTAGATCGAGATCGATATATGCTTCAATATTTTATAGACAGAGTACAGCCTTCACGAAAAGGCCAACAACAATGGAGAAAGACTGATAACTTTTTTATTTCGAAAAACCTACTGGTAAAGAGCACGTATTTTGAACACAAAGACATACACAAATACACATGGGTATCTCCGGACGGCAAAACTCTCAACCAGATCGATCACGTATTAGTAGACAGACGAAGACACACCATCACAGTGGATGTTAGGTCGTACAGAGGAGCGGAAGGCGATACCGACCATCAATTAGTGATCACAAAGGTAAGGGAAAAGTTATGCATCGCGAACAGAGAAACAAGGGGTCGAAACAACTGAAATTTGAAGTTGAACTATTAAATAATTCGAGCATAAAAGCAGATTACCAACTCGAACTCTCAAACAGGTTCGAGATGCTAGCCAACTCGAGTAATAATAATGGTATTAATAAAGAAATTGATGTAAGTAAGATGTGGGAGGCAATTCGTGAAACAATTAAGAGCGCAGCGAAGGAGCGTGTAGGTGAGAAGAAACAACAGAAAACAAACCTTGGTTTGATGAAGAATGCCTTAAGCTTCATGAGAAACGAAAGCAAGCAAGGCAATGATGGCTAAGTAAAAAAAAGTTAAACAAATACCAACCACTACAGTAACGCGAAACGAAACGCCACACTCGGGTTCAGAAACAAAATGCGAGCATATCTGACGCAGAAGATTCAGGAGATAAGGAAAACGGAAGACAAATAACATACGAGATCTATACAAAGGGGTAAACTCGTTAAGGAAAGGTTACCAGCCGAGGTTAGGAATGATTAGAAATGAACGTGGAGATCTTCAGGCGGATCCGACGAAAATTGTCGATGTGTGCAAATTGTATTTCGACAAACTTCTTAATGTATACAACGGGGAATAAACAGAGGGATACGAAATCCATACTGCAGTAGCGTGTATTCCTGAACCGAGCGAGATCGAGATCGAAATGTGGGTAAAGAAATGCAAAAAATTCAAATCACCGGAATAGACAATATTCCAGCCGAATTAATTAAAACAGGAGAAACGGCACTAATCAAGGAACTACATAAATTGATAAGTGCTATATGGAGAAAGGAGGAGCTCCCAAACGATTGGAAAACCCCAATAATAGTTCCGATTTACAAAAAAGGCCACAAATCGAACTGTTATAGTTACCGCGGAATACCATTACTTCCAACCTGTTACAAGGTATTAAGTAATATTCTGGTAACACTTCTAAGTGTATACGTATATGAAATAATTGGAGATCACCAATGTGGATTTAGAAGAAATAGATCCACGTTGGACCAGCTTTTCGCCTTGAGACAAATTTTGGAGAAGAAATGGGAATAGAATGGGACGATTCATCAGCTATTCATTGTTTTTAAGAAAGCATATGATTCTATCAAAAGGGAAAAGTTATACAGTATCCTGATACGATTTGGAATTCCGAAAAAATGGTTCAACTAGTGAAGATGTGGTTCAACTAAGGGACCTCATAAGCAGAGTACGGATAGGTAATAATTTGTCTGATAGTTTCTAGATTCGCAACGGATTGAAACAAGTCGATGCCTTGTCACCAGTACTGTTTAACTTTGTGTTAGAATATGAGATTTTAAAAATTAAAGGGGACACAAATGGGCTATCATTGAATGGTTTGAATCAACTGTTTGTATACGCGGATGATGTAGATTTAATAATGGACGATATAGATGCACTACAAAGCAACACCGATGTCTTTGTAAAAGCGTGCGATGAGATAGGTCTACAGGTAACCTTAGATAAAACAAAACACATAATAACAAGCCGAAACTCAGGGAATGAAGGAAATAAAACATAAGAATTAGTTATGAGGTCATAGAGAAAGTAAACAAATTTAAATACCTGTGAGCACACGTAACAAGCAAAAATGAGGTCACGGAAGATTTAAAAAGTCGCTTAGTATCGGACAACGCATATTTCTATTTAGTCCAAAAACTTGTAACATCGCGATTAATATGAAGGAAATTGAAATTGAAAATATACAGAACGGTTATTCTGCCTGTAATACTTTACGGTTGCGAAAGTTGGAGTACGACAATAGCAGATGAACATAAATTATGTATATTTGAAAATAAGGTTTTGAGAAAGATATACGGGCCAAAACGGGACGAGATGACTGGAGAGTGGAGGAGACTGCATAATGAAGAACTCCACGGACTGTACGATTCATCAGATGTTGTAACATCAATGAAATCACGACGACTAAGGTGGGCAGGCCATGTAGTTCGAATGGGGAAAAACGAAGATCATATTCTATCCTGGTTGGAAGTCCGGATGGAAGGGGGCTATTGGGAAGACCGAGACGTCGTTGGGAGGACAATTAGAAGATATTTTCGAGAAGTAGGTGTTCGTGATGAAAACTGACTTGATATTGCCCAGGATAGAATCCAATGGCGAACATTTGTTACTGCGGCGATGATCTTGCGAGTTCTATAAACCATAGAGTTAGTTAGTTAGGTATACAAGAAAAGGTGGTTTTCTGAATTAACTTTGCTTTTCGTATAAGCGAGAGTCACTTTTGAGTTTGAATTCCCGAAAGGGGGACTAAAATTTAGTTTAGAAAAATTATTCTCAGTGTCAAAACTTCAAGGTCGTGTATGCAACTGTAGAAAAGTTCATGAAAGTAACTTTAGAATTTTCGATTTTACAGGTCTGTTTCTCAGTAACACGAATTAATAAACAGTACATACATATATATATATATCGTGTGTGTGTGTGTTGAAGCCTTCAGGAAGCAATTTTTTACAACGTTAAATAAATTCGCTTATTACAAACAAGAAAATTACTTCTGGGGGTCAGATTCACTTGTGATACTAGTCCGTGGACTTGTAGCTAGTAGCTTACAACTGTAACTGCCGGTTACACCAACGCTGGGTAAAAAAGTAACAATCCGTTAAGCGCATTTAACGTCTGATTAAGAGAAATGACTGTTTCTCCAACATCGGTTAACGCTAACGGTCTGTTAAAGCTCCCATTAACTTTAATCATCCCAATTTCTGTGATTAATTATTTAACATTCCAATAGTGATGTTGTTACTCAGAAGTTTCAAAAGAGAAAACGAAGTAAAACATACAATTACGTGATAATAGAATGAATATATACTTTTGCACACTACAGTTCAATAAGTTTTATCATCGAAAACCATATTTTAAGTAAATAAATTATTCAAATGAATGTCAGGGCTTGGCGTAATTTGCAATGCTAATATCACGACTTCGTTGTTGGCTTCATGCCATAATTCGTTAAGGCGTGTTGTTTTAAAGCAGTTTATATTTTAGTTGCGGTGGTTCAAACCCTGGCCAGGAAACACATTTTTTTCCTTTCACTAAACGTAAAAGGTACTTGAATGTGATAGTTATTATATAATATTTTGATTCTTAAATGCTTTTTATACTTTAAAGTTGAATTCAATCTATTTACGTATTTTGCGAAATTAACGTGACCAAGCTTTCCATCCATATTTTCCGGAACAGTCACGAAATTTAACACTCAGTCTCGCCTTTTTAGGGTTCAGCTGGAACTCTGATTTATCCTAGATTTCACCAAATATTCCCAGAAAATCTAAATGAGTGAAAGGAGGGAATAATTTTATTAAAAATTACAATGTTTTGAGCTAAAATCACTGTTAATTATACTCTAGAACCAAGATGGTAGGGCGTACTTAATAATTTGTATGAAAATTATATATTACTTTTTAAAAGTAAAGTAACTTACAGTAAATTCGGGTTCCTGAAAGTACTTTGTTTCAGGATGCCTAATATGACTTTCCGATTCGGTGTCCTGGATTGGGGTGCGGAAAATCTGAATACCTGATATGAAATGTAGATACAGAAAAAAAATTAACACCCAAGTAACATGTCCCTGTGGTCCAGTGACTCAGGTCCATAGCCAAGGTTTTCTTCTCAAGAGTGGGGATTCCGCCAGGATGTTCAGTTTAAGGTGGGTTAAAGTCAAAATTAGGACGGTGTAAGTGAAATTTTGCACGGTTTCTATCGATTTTTGACAGATTTCTTTTAAAGTTTGTGGACGTTCTCGAGGATTTGGGGGTGGCACCCCCACAGGATGTCGAAATCACTGCTCAGGGTGCATATTGAGAATTTTTGTTCACCCGCTCATATTTGTACCGGGTTTCGTCGGGACAGTAATTTTTATTGGTTCATTAAGTTTTCAGAAAGTTTCGTGGGCAATAATGATAGGGTTTAATAATTATATTTTAGGATTTATCTTTAGACAGTAACACAGCATCCTTTAAGCGGAATTTTGTGAAGTCAAAATAACTAACCAAAAGGACAACATTAAATTCTATGTTTGAAATTTGAAACGCTTCTTCTTTAGACAATGCATTGAAAGGTATAATATACTGTAGTCCATTGCTGGAACAAGCGTGACATTTCTTTTCCTTTCGAAGGTGATTGATGTTTTCATGTGTGAAATTTTAGTATGGAGCGAAAGCAAAATCCTTGTCTTTGAAAACGAAATTCAGCTGAAGTTTTAAGAAGTTGTTGAAAACCAAAATACGAACAACGTTTCCATATATGAAGAAGTCAGGGAGACGCTATGGAA